>VWZG01002931.1:0-32061 GCA_013396735.1 Grallaria varia | reverse complement strand
TGATTCCTGGAATATTGGAAAATAAACTTTAAAAAAAAAAAAAAGCCTTGTTGCAGTGGTAGGGGTGAGTTAGTTATAAGGTAGGAAAAACTGAAGTGGTAGGAACTGAGAAGGTCTGTTGGTTACTGGAAAACTGTTCTTTGAGAGCTTAGAAGACAGGACAAAAAGAATGGCTTGTCAATGTCCTTGCTGCATATAGGCTCTTTATTATAGAGAATATTGGGATGGGGAAACAAAAAACCAAAACCCACAAAACGCCTCAGAAAAACCATTTTGTTAAATGCTGGTACTTCCGGGCAAAAAAAAAAAAAAAAATAGCCCCCACATCCAAACACTGGTTCAAATGAGTGCCTGGTTGTCAGGGAATAGGCATGTCTTATACTGAAACATTTCATGGGGGAAAAAAATATTGTCCCTGGCACTCCCTGAGCAATATTTGCATTGTACATACTTAGAGAAGGTGCTATACTTAGATGAAAATGTGTGAAGGGGATAAATAGAACTCTGTACCAGCTTTCCTCTAAAGTGCTTTATGAAAGGTCAGTTGAGAATATGTAGTTGAAGGGAGTTTGACTTGAAGTGCACTTGAGGAATGAGAGTAGGTTCAGACAGAAATCCTCTGAAGAGCAGGCAGTAGTGTTCAGAGGACAATGTAAAAGGTATTTAGGAGTGAGCACCATTAAAATTAATTTGGTTAAGTAAGGGTCGTGTAGTGGTAAATATGCTGTTTTCTTAAGTGGTTGGAGAAGTGTTGTATAAGCATAGTAAATGTATAACATTCCCCTGAAGAGGTGAATAAGTGTAAACCAGAGATGTGGTTTAAGTAAAATATAATCTCATTCTTAAAGAAATGGTCTTTTTTGTCCTCTCTGCAGAAACTAGGATACCAGCAATATTGAGAAAGGAATGTGGTAATTTTGACTAAAAAAGTTAATAATATTCACTTATAAGGAGACAGTGATTACTTTAGAATGACTTGTGTGTATTTCAAACATGATAGAACATGAAATAAATTCATTTCAGTTTAGTCTCTGTAGCAGCTCTTCAAGGTGTTGCTTCTTTCCTCTGCCTGTTCCTATTCTCCTTGCTGGGGATATTTTTTTTTTTATTCTCTTTCAATTCTTCTTATTGAGCTGCTAGAGTAACTAGTCTTGACACAGTTATTCTCCTGGATTTAGTTCAAAATGTAAAAGAGGATTTACATGTTTGGATTTTCTTGTTTTCTACACTGGCTGATTTTGTTGAAACAGAGCATTGTGTGCTGTATGGCTCAGTAAGCTGAGCTGCCTGAGCTGCAGGTGAAAAAAAAGGAGCACATTTGTACTTGCCTGGATTGCTTTAAGTTACTTTTTTCCCTGTTTTGTAATTATTCATTGGGCATTACTGAATATTCCTGTCATGCAGGTAACTTTAGGCAACTAAATCAGAACATGGAATTTCATTCTGTGGTGGGGATTCAGGTCTGCTTCTGTGAGTTGATAAAGCTGCTATAATAGAAAGGTGACCAGCTCAAGTGAATAGAACTCTCAGTAATAAACTGGAACAAGTTAATGGACTGATAATTTCTAATTGCTTGCCAAGGTAACGCACACAGCTGTTTCTATGGCAAGTGCAGGTATTTCATTTGGAAGGAGTTGCTATAATTGATGGCTTTTCAGATTAGGATTACTTACTGCAATTTAAGTATATTCAGCCTGTTCATTTCCATTCATGCTCCCAAAACTAAGTATACAGACTTGACTAAGAATTTAATTTGGTATATACTGGACAAAGGCTGTCAAAGTCTATGTAGTTTGGCACTCAAGTGTATAATTACAGTTAGACGCGGCAGTCACTTCATTTCAGTCTTGTATCCCTAAATCTTTTTCTCTCAAAGTGAAAAATACGGCAGAGGCAACTTTTTGAAGTTACCTTTGATAACTGAAAAATCCAAATGTAAATTCATTTCTGGGGCATAAAGCTGAAACGATTCAGATAAGTTTTATATTTTTATAACAGCACAGAACTTTGACATATCAATGTAGGTCAAGTGCTAACAAGTGTGGTTTAAAGTGCATGTTTGTAGTACATCTAAAATCAATTAGCTTTTTGAGAAATGGCATGAAAAATTTAAATTACACAAAATCTAAATTTTTAAATGTGGTTTTGTTTAAAGAAGGAGGAAGATGGAAAACTAGTCACAAATAGCATCTGTTCTTTGGAAAGAGTTACTGAGGTTGAGTTTGAATAGGCTTGCTGGCATTTTTGAGAGGTGGTGGTTATCTTAAAACATAATCTTCTTAAAGACTATAAGCAAAAGAAAGTACAAAACTCAGTTCTGCCAAGGGTTGGGACTCTTGAGTACTGACCAGTGCATATTTAAAGTAACCAAAATCAGGTACTACGACTATAGACAAACATTATTGTTGCTTGGATAGCAATACCTATTGCTGTAGACTGCAAGTTCTTCTGGACAGGAACTGTTTTAAGTACTTGTGCAGATGTGGTGCCATTGAAACTGAAGAATGTCCAGAATATTGCTGTTTTATTCAAATAATGTAGATTTTTTTGTACACTTATGGATGGGATATAGTCCTTTACCTCCATATAGAAATCCTTATGTAGTAATCTACAAATGCTGATTCAACATACATTTATCGTAATAAGTACGAGTTATTTGTAACCTGTGGATGCCCTGCCTTTATTTGGAGTTGATTTTATGACATGATAGTAAGAGACTTATTCTGCCTTAAAAAAATGTGCGTTCTAAACAGAATAGGAGCCAGGGAATTGCATTCTCTAGGGATGAGGAACTCAACAGTACAGAAATAATACATGAAGATGAATAAAATGTTATTCTGATGGCCGTCTGAGGATCTGTCTCATGCTGCCTATTGCCACTCTGCATGCCAGCAATCAATTGCTCCCTTTTTTGATTGGGTGAGATCATTCCTGAACCCAGGCCTTTTAAAAGGATCTGAATTTAAACAAAGTTTAAAATAGCCTAAGTAATTTTGATCAGGATCAGTTAGGGAGCAACCACAGCTCAATAATCAGCAGGTGGAACTCTTCTGAGAAAGGGTGAGAATAGGAAAGAGGAACAGCAAACAGTTACAGGTGAGATGCTGTATTGGTTTATTAACCTAATTGTTCTCCTGCTGGAACAGTATATAAAATGAAAGCCAGATGTGCTTTAACGTCATGGAATAGGTCTTAAAACCCCTGGGATTTAACAGCTGTTGTTAGTTGCTAGGGAAGGTTGTCTGTGTACATTGGCTGGCATAACAGATCCTTGCTTCATGTCTAGTGCTTGCATCCAGAATAATTAAAGCAATCTCCTGGATGTCACTGCCTGTGTGTGCCATTAGTCGCATGATTAGTTTTCTCTGTCACCTCTACTTAATTTCCAGAAACCTCAACTAGAATATATTGTCCTGACTTTTATTTGTGATTTAAAGCTAATCCTGGAAAAAAACAAATGTATGTTCAGGATACTTTTTCATTGTATAGCACATGAAAAAATGCATTGATGTAAACAGGAGATACTGTTCTTTGTGTAGTCTTGTTCTGCTATACAAAGATTTTACAACAGAAAAATCATCTAGTTGATGATGAAACTGATTCCTGTCTCTTGCTTTGTGAAATCCACGCTCCCATGTAAGGCTGTCTGAACTGTTCACCTGCCAGTTGGTATAAGCATGCAATTAAATCTACAATTTTTGCAAGATAAAATCTGAATTTTCATTTTTATTTTGCCGCATTATTGGCTTGCTTGTACAAATGAGACCATCTCCTTTTCCTTTTACAGGTCATGAGTTGAGAAACATTGACCTGAATAGGTCAGCAGCAATACCAGGACTCTCTTGGTATTTTCAAAGTTGTAAATGAAGTTGCCTTCATGCTTGTAAGGAAACTGGAAGTGTGCAACTTTGCTGTCCACTTCTGAGGCAGTAGGCATGTGTGAGCAGTTTGTCTCAAGGAAGAGGTGTTAAGATTTTACTAAAAAGTTGTTGTTCTTCAATACTTGAAATAAGGGCAGTGCCTGCAGATTAGACAAATTTGTGATGTCCTTATGAATTTCTTTAACTTTGGATGAAACTGTAGCCTCAGTATCTGTCCCCTAAAGCATTTTTTGAAACCCACTTAGTAGCATCAGGGTGGTTTTGTTTCCTAATGACCCATTCCATGTTCTCATTCTCCCTTTTCTTTATTCACATTTATAGTTGACAGTTCATAAATGCTGTGAGTCTCTGGTCCATATTCAGCCACTGCTTCCAGTCAGTGAATGCACCTAATTCTGTAGTTTCTAGGAAGTACCTAATTAAAGCAAAGCTCTAATTATTGCTAATATGTATACTGGCTTCATAAATTACTGGGGTCCATATACTTTTTAAATTAAAATCTAATTGTACTTACTCTGCTTCTTTCTACTTGGGAGAAAGCAATATCCTGTTGGGTTTGAAAAGTTATGAGTGAGTAATGACTAAAAAAAAAAATCAATAATCCATATGAATTTCCTCCCTTACAGATGCATCTTTGTTTTATTTTACTTTCTGAACTTTCTTTCCCAGGAATAGTCAGGATCCGGCTTTGTACGTGTTATATTCTGCCTATTAAGTGTTCAGTAGCAGGAAGTTTAACCTGATGCCTAAAAAGCTCCTGTTACTACCATCCGTTGAGAGCAGGTGAAACAAAAAATAGTTGTTCCCTCCATCTTTGTCTAGTATATAACAAAAATAATAGTTGGCAGACATATCAAAACTTAGAGGAGTGGTAAGAAAACAAATTTTTGTATTAAAAAGAAATATGGGGACTTAAATTAGGGATGGCTGGAGAATCGACAGCATTATGACAAAAACATGTTAATTTAAGTTCAGTTATAAAACAGATGTTTAGAGCAATCTGTGTTTATGGGTATTTTGAGGGGGTCTGTCTAAAACATCTCTATTTTGAGAAAAGTAAAACTAGACTTCAGTTAGGGGCATGCAAATGAGACTGTCTCTGTTTCTATTCCTCTCAAGTCTTTGCACTGCTTTATTACTGTCTGATGTTCATTTTGGGCATTTTCTCACAGTTTACTTGCACACTTTGTAGACAAATTCACAAAGACAGTGCTTTTATCGCTAATCGAGAAGTTTGCCCAGTGATGTTTGTCTTCTGTACTGCAGTATCAGTCTAGTCGTGTGGCAGTGGTATGTGCAGGGCTTTGTATGCTTCAGTGACAGGGTTTCATTTGTATAACTGTCAGTAAGGCTTTGTGACACAAAACTCGTTGAACTCCTTGGTAATCTTTTTTTGTTGATTGATTGTCTGGGTGAAGAGTTCAGGTGCAGAATGAATAAATGGTCGTCAAACCCTCTTTTCTTTTTCATTGCTGGAAAGACCATGTCCTGGTTATTACAGAAGAGTCCTAAAAGGGAATATTGCATTTTTGTTCAGTGCTCTGTGGGCTAATTCTTATTGAGACTGTTTGCTGCTTTCGCTACTCCCTTTTAATTGAAAAATCTATTTTGCTTTGGTGGCTTTTTGTCTGATTTCTGTGTTATATGAAATGGCTGCATTTCTTTGAGAAGGTTTTGGCTGTGCTGGAAAGAGAGTGCAATGAAGTGCAGAGATGTAGAGGCTATAGAATAGTTTATAAAATCTCTAAAAGGGACAAAATGAAAAATGGTGTTGAAGTATTTCTGCTAAAATGTTCATGGACTATGAGCAGTACTTTAAAAATAACTAGTGAGCTTATCCAAGAAACTTTTTTTGGTAAATAATCTGATATTTTCCCCTGGTTTATAATGTAAGATTGAGAGAGTCTTAAGAATATACATGTCTGCAAAGCCTATATTAGCTCCTGTGTTGATGAATTCTATAATTAAATAAATGTATCTTTGTACTTCACATAAAGTGTGAAGGAAGAATTGTGCTGTTCAATTTGACGTTGCATTAATTAAGGAGAGTTCAAATTTCAGTGACCTAGTTCTTCTGTTTATTGTTTTCCCCATTTAAGAAGGGAAGGCATTCTTTGTACACTTCTCTAAAAGAGAGGAAACGTATGAGCACAAGCGACAAATGTCATGTATCTCTATTTCAGTACTGAGTCTATTCAGACTTGAGTTGTGCTATTTAAGATAACAAATACTATGTGTTACATTACTCAGCCTTCCCCCCCACCCCCCAAATAACTTCTAAACTCCTGTAGTCTTTTTTAGTAGAATGTGAGTTGTGGTAATCTGCCAAAATATATCTCTTGACAGTTCCATTATTAGATCTTAAGTTCCGTGTACCAGACATAATAGAATACTCTTTGTGTTTAGATGAAGAAGATGACTTTGTCAATAAAAGAATTTCCCTGAAACCGAAGGAGAATGGGACGTCAGCGGTTGGTTGTCCAGGAACAAATACTGTGAAAAAGGAAGGTGTAAAACCACAGGCTAAAAGCAAACCCCTCACTCCAGTGAAACAGACTCCCACCTCTGCACTTGATTACTTTGGGACAAGTAGTGTCCAGCGATCAGAAAAGAAACTGGTAGCCAGTAAAAGGAAAGAAGTGAGTACTGATGATGTTCCTTTAGGCTGCTCATGTGTCCAGTGGCCTATCAAAATGGCCATTAATGACTGCAAGGAAGTGCTTAACTGCTTGTCCTACCTCTTGTTGCTAATGATCACTGGAGTGCAGTTCCATTCTGATGATATGTGCATGCGTATCAGGTCTTCAAACACAGGCTTAGAGTAGCATTTCCATGTTTCATAAGATAGTACAAAGTTAAAAGTAGTATTTTCTGTATTGCTTCTTCTCAAGTGACTTTTCTTGAAATTAAATTTTTTTCTGATACGAGCTTATATTTGAGGGTGGAGGGGCAGATGGGAGTGGAAGGAGGTTGTCTTCATGGCCACATACACTCATGGAATAACAAAGCACCAAGTAGAGTGTGGAGGAAATTAAAAAGTCACGGTGTAGTTACTGATACCTTTCAAGCAGACCAACTGTGATGGCTTCAGAGACATTCAGCATTGTTTGAAGTAATTAGATATGTATAACATAGCATGGTTTTGCTTTGAAAATAGCCTTGAAAGTCGCGTTGTTTAGTAATGTTTAGTTTAGAGAGCTAGAAATTATATGTTGCATGTCTCAGTCCTAGTTGTTTTCTAGACTTATACAGAATAAATCTGTACACATTAAATTATTATAATTGACACAGTAATGGGGGAACTGAACAGTTGGTCTTTTTTTTCTTAAATATAGCCTTCACAAAGCAGAGACAGCACACTAGATGATGAGGCCATTGCTAGGCAACTGCAGCTTGAAGAAGATTCAGAGGTAAAAGGTCTATACATTTACTGCTCTATGTCAAGAGCCATTTGTTTAACTTAAAATTGTTTTTCCGTAAGAAAATAATGATAGGCTTTCCAGATATGCTATAAATAAGTGTAATAAAATTCATCTGTGTACTTAACTTTTGCACATATGTGCAAACATAGTCACACAGTTATTTTTATGGGCGTTATTTCAGTTACGTAAATAGAACATGTCAATCTATTTTCTTTCTGTCCAGACTTTCTCTACCTGAGCAGTTGATGTGCCTGTAATAATCTTGCTTTTCACACAGATTTCACTTTCTGCTTCCTCGTGGTTTTGCAGTGTTTTGTTTTTTTCATTCCCTGGGGTGAAAAATTAGCCATTGCCATCCATAATTTTGTATTCTGAATTTTCTTATAGTTGAGAAAAATGTGAATGGCCCTTACATATCTTAAACTTTCCTATTTGAATCAGTACTAATATGACAGAAAGGTACTTGTCATATGTATTTATTACTTGCTTTTGGGGAAATTTGATTTTTGAAATATTGGTATTGTTGAGTATTATGTAAAATAAATGCATTGTACACACAAATCTACACCTCTGAAGGTTAGGGATGTGATTAAATGAATCTAGCTTTAACCTATGAAAAAGCTAATGTCAGGAAAACCAAGATGTCTTTCATTTGAACTGATCTTATTTGTAACACTCACAGTGTCTGTGCCATCAATGTACTTTATACCAGGTGTATCTCTGCCTACTTGGGTTGGCTTCAGCAGTTGCTGCTCTTCCCCTTTCTCATTGTATACAGGGAAGGAAGATGCATTTCATTACTATGGGCACGTAAAAATAATTCCTGTGACATATTGGTTTATGAAGTCATCTATTGGAGTCTTTGAGCACATCAGGACAGTTACGAAAATATTTTTGTTGTGTTTTTTTGTTAAAACAATAGTCAATGTTTATTGGCAATGATACACGCTGTTCAGGAACAGAAAAGGTTTTCTTACCCAAGAGACTGTACTAGATAGGAAAGGTAACCGTATGATTGGTTACCACTGTAGATTTCATGTTTCTTTTGTTAGGTAAAATAAAATTGGAAACCAAACTGACTTTGGGTTTTTTACAATTAACAAATAACTCACAGATTCGATGTGCACTATTGTTCCTAATGGTTTTTCTGTCAAAGAAAATCAGCTGTGTGAATAGAAATAATAAAATGTATATTGGCTTTACTCTAAAGTAAACAGAACTGAGAAGAAGAGGAGGGCTAAGGGCAGTAGTTAAGTTCTTGAAAACTGTCAGAATCTATTTTTATATATGTTGCAGTACACAAGAGGAGACGTCTTAATTTTTGACAGGCACCGTTCTTGCTTGTCTTTTAGGATGGCTTTTTCTAAAGCCAACACGTTACATCTTGGTGCAGGGTGGTTTTTGTGAGATGCTGCCTTCAAATCTTGGGTGTTTATTAAAAGAAAAGGGTGCACAACAATAAAAAATGTGAAGGAACAAAAAACCTCTTTGAAAACAGCTTGTACAGGCACATTAATATTTTTAGTGCAACAAGTCCAAACTCCATTTTTCTCACTAGACTTCACTAGTCTCTCTTTTTTGGGGAAACAAGCAGTTCTTCAGTGCAAATTTCAGAAACTTATTTGCCCCTGATAGGACAGCCTTTTTCCAGCTATGTGCCTCACTTAGGAGTTTTTAAAAATATACTAGAAATAAAACTTGCTGGATATGCACCTAAAAATCTTTTTTTTTTTTTTCCTTTCAGCTGGAGAGACAGCTTCATGAAGATGAAGAATTTGCTAGAACTTTGGCCATGTTGGATGAAACACCACAGAAGAAAAAGGTTGAATTGTTTTTAAACTTTAACTTTTAGAAATTGCATTGCTGGGAGCATTCTTAACTAGATACCTTTGTTTTGAGACTTCCATACAAATGAATTGAAAACAGCAAGAAGGTGTTTTCATGAAAATAACATACTTTTTATACTTCCCTCTTGGATTTTCCTTGCTCAGTAAATTGTGTCCTGCCTGATCAGAGAGCAGGCATTGTTGTACATAGAGCAACATGTGCTCTATGTTGCAGTTGGAAAGGTGTTTTAAGTTCTAGTTATGACTGAGTGAAGTGTGTTGCTGTGTCCCCGTGGTAATTGGGACATGCATCTCTGACTTTGGCATTGTGTGTTCATTTAGGCTCGAACAGATACAGGAGGAGAACAGACAGGATTGGGTATCAATAGCAGTCCTGATGCGCCAGCAGGATATAAGCAGTCGGAAAGAGGTAGGACATAGACTATGGCAAACGTTGTGCCAATTTATAATATTAATGAGATACATATTTATATGAGCTCTTCTCCTTCTGCCTCTTTTCAAGTGAAAACAACAGGTTCAACAGGTGGAGCAAAGAAGACACAAACTAAATCTGAGCAGTTAAAAGGCTTCCGTTTATCCCCACAATCATCTGATGGTAAAACAGCAAGCACATTGGCAGATAAAACCTTGCCTTTGAAACCTGCCTCTAAGCTTGTGTCTCTGAAACAAAAAGAAGAGACTGCTGAAAAGGAAAGAGGTGCTCAAAGTTTAGTATCAAAAGAAAAAACTGCCTCAGGGAAAGAAGAGAAGACAACACCAAAGAAGGAAAAAATTTCTCCGAAGAAGACTGAGGTAGGAGCTATCAAAATTAATTTAGCTCTCGTGATGGAGTTTGCAAAGCAAGCTTCAGTATTGCGTGTAAATAGGCTAAAAGTAAGTGTTAGAACTGGTATTTCCTTTGGTACGTAAGAATGTCTCAAGCTGTGATGCTTATTTTGTTGTTTTTATGTACGTGTATTAATTATTTTCTCTCCTGCCCCAGTCTGTAAGTCCTGAGGACTCTGAAAAGAAGCGAATCAATTACCAAGCCTACCGAAGCTTCCTTAATCGTGAGGGTCCAAAAGCACTGGGTTCCAAAGAGATACCTCAGGTAAGTTTGGCTGCAGCAGGATTCTGTAGGTAGAAGTGGAGTGCGTTGTAGACTTAACTGCTGTAAGAGGCCTAGCAAGTATCAACTGAACTGTTAAAAAAGGGTATTTTTTTTTTTTCCCAATAGGAAGCATGTATTGTAAAAAGCTAAACTGTAATGCAAAACGATGACTAAATGTAAGGAGGTATAATAAGAAATTATATTCATAACTTTGTGTAGGAAGTCATGATGGTCAAAAATAGTTACTGGTCTTGAAGATTTTTGTCACTCATTTAACTGACATGCTGTGCTTGAAGCACAGAGTGCTATGTGTGGTTCGTCAGATAAACAATGTATGAAATTTTGTTGGTAACTGTTCCTGTTAATGGCTTTTGATCATTTAGAGCTACTACCTAGCTAGGTATGATAGTCTTATTTTTGAAGTTTCATAGGGAACTTGACGTGGTACAGGGTTAAAAAAGCTAATTGTGAAGAACTCTTTGGTAGAATTGCATCAGGTAATGGCATATTTTGCAATGCTCTGGTTCTCAGGGAGCTGAAAACTGCTTGGAAGGCCTGACATTTGTAATTACCGGTGTTCTGGAGTGTATTGAAAGAGATGAGGCCAAGTCTCTGATTGAACGTTATGGAGGAAAAGTAACGGGCAGTGTCAGCAAAAAGACAAACTACCTGGTGGTGGGGCGAGACTGTGGCCAGTCTAAATGTGAAAAGGTGGGTGCTGCTGTGCCTGAGCCAGCCTGAAGTGAAATGGAATTGTTCCTGTCTTTCCTCTTGATTCTCAGTATCCCTGCCAACAGGAAGCAGTACTGCTGACAAAATGCGCCTCTGAAAGGAAAAGTTGCTGGATGTTCTGTGGTTTTGTGTTGTTTGTATTTATATGCATACATACACATATGTGTATTTTATATATCAAAAAATAAACCTTTTTTTGTTGTTGTGTTCCTAAATGTAGTTTTTACTGGAAAACACTTTGAAATTAATTATGTAACTCCTAACTTGACTTTACATTCTTTCTTTTTTTCCAGGCATCAGCTTTAGGTACAAAAGTTATTGATGAGGATGGCCTGTTTGATCTTATTCGAACTATGCCAGGCAAAAAGTCCAAATATGAGCTGGCAGCTGAAACAGAGGTTTGTTTCTTATAAACTTAGGGGGCTGGTGTGTTTTTTTTTGTTTTTAATTGAAAGGTTTGATCTTCTGTTCCATTGACAGTAACACCACGATCATCAGTTTGACCTTCTAGGTTATAAGTATTAAAAGTGAAAATTTTATGTTTGTGTTTAAGACTCCTACTTGGGAGCAGTAGGTTATTTTCCCACCTTTCATTTTTCATACCTGGATGTTATTCTGTATTTTAGATATCTGATAGAGAGGGTAATTTCATCTCTTTAGATGATCTCAGTTTCAAACTTTGAATATTTGTTTATTCTATGAAACAGATAATTGTGACTCATACCATGTGGTTACCCAGACAGGCCCAATATAAAATAGTATTGTAAACATGGGACAACTGTATGTCAACTGTCTGTATGTGTAACAGTTCTTGTCTTTATGTGGTACTTGAACTAACAATATTAAAGGTAATTTTTTCAGGCAATACTGAAAATGCAATAACAAGTTTCTTATGCACGTTTAAATTTAGTCTGTAGTGGCTGATAAAATGTTATTAAAATCTCTGCTCTAGCATGTGGTGCATTCAGTACAGCTGTTGCTGTGGTACTTCTGATGTGCCAAGACAGGATTTGTATGTAAAGATACTATTCCAAGGAAAAGCCATATGAGGTTTAGTAGCTGATCACTTTCACTCCCTTTGAATTGGTTTGGGTTGAACAACTTAGGCAAGTGTTGTTTTGCAAGAGCTTCATGAGTGTCTGGCCCATTTGTTCCAACCTGACAGTCATCAGTTTAGCATTGTATAATGATGCCTTAGGGTCCGTGAGTAAAGGGACTGCTCTTTGAATGACCAGGATATTTCCTGCCTCTTTTTTGTAGGTTGTGCTACCAAACCTGGTGACATTGTGTTGAATAGTGCTTTGTTTTTCAGAGAGGAGTATTTATGTATCTGCCTTTGAAGTTTGTTTTTTTAAATCAATACAAAAGTTTTGTTACTTTCTAAGCACTCCTACGCAGGTATAAATAAACAAGCTGCTTGTTTACTGTATGGGGTTTTTTTAAATTTCTCTTTAATTTTCTTACCTTTATTGTCTGAAGGCAAAGAAGGTGGAGTCAAGACCAAAAAGGACACCACAGAAAGCTGAAGCTGGAAAAAGGAATTTTAGCCCCTTAAAAAGGGAGACTGATAATAAGAAATCTAAGTCTACTCCTGAAAAAGGAGATACTGTCAAATCTGTCAAGAAAGAAATCACTGCTGTTCGAAAGCTTACGGACTTCAAACGTCAGACTGTAGAGAAAAAAGCCCCAGAAGCTAAGGGGAACTTGGTTTCTGAGGTTAATGAAGATGGAACAGAGAGATTGTTATGGGTGGATAAATACAAGCCTATTTCTCTTAAGGCACTTATTGGACAGCAGGGTGAGCAAAGCTGTGCCAATAAACTGCTCCGGTGGCTCCGAAATTGGCACAAGAATACCTTGGAAGATGGACAAGGTGACTGGCGTGGTTAACTTTCCTGTGTTCTTCCATGCTAATCACATTGCTTAGTTCCCTGGACCAACAAGGGCCTTTGTCAGAGCAGAGCAACTCTATAAATCAGGAACGACACTGCAGTTGGATGCATTTTTAGCAGCAGTTGAGCCTGAGGTTTTTTCAGTGAAGTAGTTGCCTACTTACTAACCCCCTCCCATTCTCCCACCCCAAAAAAGAGCAGAAAACTGTGCGTTGAAAGATTTTAATTTTTTTTCCTCAAGTCTTCAGTTTCATTCTTGCAAAAGAAACCAGAAAAACCCAGCAGTGGTGTATCTAAAGTTGGCATTGTGTTGAGGGATTGGTTTCTTTCTCAACAAGCGAAATCAGGTTGGCTGGTGCCAACCTGGCTCTATGTACAGTGAAAACACAGGGTAGCAGCGTGCTTAAAGGGCAGCTGACATGTGGGGATGAGATGAACTGTTGAATTCCTGGGTCTGACAAGTAGTCCATGTGTTAAGTAGACACAGCTTGTCATCCTACAGGCAGGTTTTTTCTTTATGTTTAAAACAGGATTTCATTTTATTTCCGCTGTAATGGTGGTTTTGTGTGTGGTGTGTTTGGGGTATGGTACAGTTTGACTGTGGTAGTGTGTGGGTTTGGTGGTGGTTTTGGTTTTTTTATTTATATGATGCAATTGTGAGGAAATCGCTGAAATAGTTGTATAACATTAATAGCAGTTTTGCTGTTTTTCAGTTTAAAAGCACTGCAAGTCATAAAACTTTAAGCTGGTTTAAGCTGCTTTTTCCCCAAGTGGTTAGAATGCAGATGTGTGTGCATCTTTTGATGTTCTTACTGGGCCTTAAATGAGGAAAAATTCCAGTGAAGTTTGGTATCTTTAGAAGCATGCATTTTGTTTTGTAATTACATACCTAGGTAAAACCTGGGATTTTTTTTTTTTTTAATAGCAAAGACCAATAAAGCTGGAAGCAAAGATGATGGGACTGGTTTTAAAGCAGCATTACTTTCTGGTCCACCTGGAGTTGGTAAAACTACTACAGCTGCTTTGGTTTGTAAGGTGAGTTGTTCCCAGCACTTTTTGTTATACATTAATTCTGGATACAGATACAGCGTGTGGGTGGCTGTCCCCCCAATGACCAGGGTCTGCTCTCAGCCAAGTTCCACCTGCTCAGAACAGGGTTACAGGTGAAAACTGTGTGGATGTTTAGATACCTTTCTCAGGTATGAATGTAGCAATGGGTATCTGTTTCTTTCTGTTACATTGAGAGGAAGCATATCGCAGTATGTTGAATGATTGGACATGGTTTTCCAAAGCTGTGAGTGTTCAGCACTACTTCTGCAAGTCAGGCAATATTTGCGCTAAATTTAGTGGGAATCAAATTCTGGCAAGGTTTTTGAAAGCCTAAGGTCGCATTTCTTATATATCTAACAGACTCTAAGTTGAAATGCTACTTTAGGATGAGAGAAGTTCACAAAATCATCGTGCTGAGTTGGAAGGGACCCATCAGGATCATTGAATCCAACCAAGTGGACAGTGCTATATTTCCATTTCTAAATCTGAATTTAGAAATCATTTTTTCCTAGGTTAGTGGAACAGTGTTCACACCACAGTTTGCAGAGAATAAGCTGAGAACTCCCATCTTGTAGCAATATTATTAAAACTGACTTACTAATATGTTGTTGTAACAAATTGCAGATTATTGTTGTTCTTTGACTTACAAGAACTTTCATAGCATATGATATTACTAGTCTTGAAGAGTTCAGAATTGTTGTCTATCAGATCATTGTGCCAGGAAGGAGGGATTACTTACTTGAATGTTTGAGTTGTACAGAGTAACTCCCAGTTCCCTTGCCCTGCCTCTGGCCTTAGAGTTTTGTGCTTTGACTAGTTTTGGGTGTGACAGCAACTTGACCTTCAGAAAAGCTGGACGTGCTGTCTTAGGCTCATTTCTTTCTCCGGGTGTGGACTTTTCTGCTTTCCTGGCTTGCTCACGGCTGCCTCAGGTCTCTGCAGAGCATTTCAGTGTGCTCCACAGGAACTGCCAGCAAAGCTGTGTTGTTGAGGCTGCAGCACCAAGGCTGTGTGTGCTCACTGCTGTGCTGTGGCATGCCCCTGGTGGGGGACTCTGCTGATAGAGGAGCAGCTGGGCTAAGTTCTGTTGGGGACTGTCCTGCAGCCGAGCCCTGTTCTGAAGTGTTAGTGCTACTGGAGGAGCCATCTGTTTCCTATAAGTTAAATTAGTTAAAAGCTATTCTTTCCTGCAGCTTTCAGAGGGATGTGGTATGTTTCTTTGTTATGCAGCTGGAAATACCATGGAGCTTAGCCCAGCCTTGGCTCTGTTTCTGTCTCTGGTGGCGTTTCTGTTAATCTTCCAGAGCTAAATCTGTACCACTGACTCCAACCCTTACCCTTCCCCCCCCCCCCCCCTCCTCCCCAAAAAAATAATTTTGGGGGGCCTGTCTGTTCTGTGCATGGTTATAAATATTTTTGGAGTGCAAGAGAAAAGGAGTACAAGAGGAGGAAAGTCATCAAAGCCACAAACTATATGTGAAAACAATGTTGTAAGAGCTTTCTTCTGGAATTTTGAAATATTGTGTCTGATGTTGATATGTGCACTCTTTTTCACTGATCTGTGTTCTTGCTTGTTGTGTGGTTCTTGTGTTTGCCTAGGAACTGGGGTACAGCTACGTGGAGCTGAATGCCAGTGACACGCGCAGTAAGAACAGTCTGAAGGAAGTAGTTGCTGAATCACTTAACAACACCAGCATCAAAGATTTCTGTTCTGGTATGTCTGTTGATTGAAGGAGGATCTTTATGTATTAAGGGTCTGGTTACAGGAGGGACAGAGCTTCCTTATGACACATCAGTGTTAGGAATTTACCTTGCTTATCACATGGGGGGACCCTGATCTAATGGATGGGTTCATTTAATAGGCTGTTTTATTTCCTCCTCAATTCAGAATTAAATACTGTTATTAGTAGAGTTAGTTGTTAATCTGCACAAACTACTCAAGAAATCTGCAGTTTCTCCTCTCTTCTGTGGGACTTGTTGCTAGGAAGATGACATGATGTTATAGTCTAGTCTGTGAACACAGGCTCATGTGATCAAGTGGCAGAGCAAGAGTTTCACCACCACCTCAGTTGCCTAGGAAGTGGCTACCTAACCTATAAAGCATTGGGTAAAAATTCTGAGCAAGATCTTACTCCCATCTCATTTTCTTATCCATATTCATTTTCAGGCACATCCTCATCAGTTAGCGGGAAACATGTATTGATCATGGATGAAGTGGATGGTATGGCAGGCAATGAAGACAGAGGAGGGATTCAGGTGAAACTGCTATAGTTCCTGGCTAATGCCATTGCTAAGAGTGCACGCCATATATAGCACAAAATACTCAAGCCAGTCTACTGTCCTCAACCCATGGCCCATAAACAGAAACTCTGCAGAGTACAATCTGACATGTTTTAGAAGTCTGTGTAAGAATTGTATGTTGGTATAGGGTAAAAAAGATACTTGGTAGAAGAAGCCTGGAGTGACGAACTTGGGTTTGAGAACAGGTGAATTTATCCTAAGGTTTCTCTGAGGTGACATCCACCTGCAGCATGAAGTTTGTATTCTGGCTGGGACAGTTGTCCTTTTCTGTAGGCAGTAACACTGAATAACTAATGCGTGGCATAGGCAGCATAATCCTTTGTTCTCCTTAGCAGCTGTGGTTTAAGCTTATGAAGGTTTCCTATGGTCACATGCAATACTTTGACAATAAAGTGTACAGCTCTTTTGCTCAGATGCAGGAATATGAAACTGAAATGAATTTCACCTTCGTTAGAGCTGGCAAAGTTTGTTCTGGCAGGCCTAATAATGCCAAAGCCTCAGGGTTGAGCTCTTCGGATGGAGAGGAGCTGACCTTTTTACTTTCTACTTCTGTATTCTTTGGGTGCATTGTGCTCCCTTTGGGCATAAGCCAGGTCAAATTGGCATTTGGAGAAATGAATCTAGTTTTGCAGAGGGACAGCTCTTCTCTGGGCTGTTGATTCTCATTTGTTCTTGAATAATGGTCCAAACATGATTGCTGCAAGTAGATAGTAGAAGTGGGTAGGTAGCAGATTCATTGCAGGTGAGTAGAACAGCAATAAAACATGAAAAAAATGGCAGTGAGGCTGGGTTTGCACTGGGTTAGAAATGTGATTATAGCAGGAGGAGTTTTATAGACTTGCACCTGTCAAGGATCTGATTTAAGGCAGGGACTAATGCTGTTTGGTATGACATTTTAATCATTCAGGTTACTTGATGTAATTGTAACATGTTTAAATCGCAGGAGTTGATTGGTTTGATTCGGCACACAAAGATACCCATCATTTGTATGTGCAATGACCGCAACCATCCCAAAATCCGTTCCTTGGTCCACTACTGTTTGGATCTTCGTTTTCAGAGACCTCGTCTAGAACAGATTAAGGTAAGAAGGCTGTGCCTGTATGGGCTGCACTGAATTACCATCAGTAACTTCTGTCTTCATGTGGGAAAATTTTACACAGCATTGGATACACTGCTTAATGGATCATCTTAGTAACTGCTTTTCAAAATGGGTTGTCTGAGGTTTTTTTCCTAAAGAATGAAGTATCCCAAAACCTTTCATATTTTAGACATCTATCTTAAAAATATATCCAAGGTGGGTTTTTTAAAAAATGATCATGCACTTTTTTTCATCAGTGGTTAATGGTTTAAAGCAATGGTTTATGTTTGGGAGAGAATTTGAACTGTACGTGTAGTGCTCTTTCATAGATGTGACAATGTGTTTTGCAGGGGAAAGAATTCATAGGAATTCTGTGGTGACAGTTTCTCAATTGTGTGTTACAGGGTGCCATGATGTCTATTGCGTTTAAAGAAGGTTTAAAAATTCCCCCACCTGCTATGCAAGAGATAATCCTGGCAGCAAATCAGGACATCAGACAGGTCAGTACCGATTCAGCATCAGTGACCATTCAGATAGCACATCACGTACATTGACTTCTAAGCAGTATTTGAACAGTATTTTTATGTTTAAAGATCAGGCTGTTTCTGCTTGAGTCTTCCATTTAAATCCTATTATGCTACCAAATTGTAAATTTTGTTCTTCAGGTTTTACATAATCTTAATATGTGGTGTGCTAAAGATAAGTCATTGACTTATGATGAGGCTAAGATGGATGCCAACAGAGCCAAAAAGGATATCAAGCTGGTAAGTGTCAAGTACTGGACTGGCTTTTACTGTCATATTCTGATATAATCAGTAGGTTTTATCAACATCTTCTGAACTAAAGCCTAGATTCAGGGAGCTATCACATTTGCCAGAAATAGTTGAGGAGTAGTAAATCAGGACTGAGTGTGTATTTTGATGTATTGATCTCTTACGTAAGATACAATTATGAAGCTCATGTTTCTTATCCTGAATTCTCTGTTTAGGACATAATTCTTTTAATATCAAAAGTAACACAAGTCTTAAAACTGGTGAAGTTCTGGGGAGGAAATGCTGAACATGGAACTTGTACTGATGAGTAGAGATATTCCTGGATACTAATTTTGTTGATACTGAGCTGCGTCTTACTGTTTGTATTGACCTGCTACCCACTGACTTCTTGAAATGCCATTTATTTAGGGCCCTTTTGATGTTGTCCGGAAGGTTTTTGCTACTGGAGAAGAGGCTTCTCGTATGTCTCTTATAGACAAATCAGATCTTTTCTTCCATGATTATTCCCTGGCACCTCTCTTTGTCCAAGAGAACTATGTACATGTGAAACCGGCTGCTGCTGGGTGAGTTACTCCATACCCTAAACTGACATAGGCTTTAATGTCAGGAATCCAAGTAGACTGAAACCTACCTAGACATTTCTGTTTTGTAATACAGTCCATTTTTTTTCCAGAGGAAATCTGAAAAAGCACTTGGTGCTCTTAAGTAAAGCAGCGGACAGTATATGTGATGGCGATATAGTGGACAGACAGATTCGTAGCAAGCAGAACTGGAATCTTCTTCCAACACAAGTGAGCACTTAACACTCATTTTATGTGCTTTAAGGGGCATCCAAAGACTGATTTGTGGAAATTGGTGTTTCAGTATAATTTTATGACCTGTATAGTTCATGCTCTTTTCTGCTGGTGATTAGAGGAGTTTCTGATGTCCATATTGTTGAGTCTGTTTTGCAGCATGAAGTCTTCTGAAACTTTGAAAGGCTCGACCCTGTTAGGAAGCACAGAAGCACATGGTGTGTGTATTGCTCCTGACGTGCAGTTACAAGTTTACTCTGTGCTTCCTTTCATTGGGGCAGGATTTCTGCCAAAGCACAGAACACTGAAGCTTTTCCAGTGTACTTTTAATGATTACTGAAACATTGGCAAGACTTGTGCTTAAATGATTATGGTTGGCACTGTGAGTGTGCATTGTAGGTGAAGCTGGAAGGCACCTCTGAAGGTTGTCTGGTTCACCCTTGCTTAGTGCAGGTCTAAAGAGATGAGTTGCTTAGGAACATAACTGAGTTTATCCACAGTGTTCTTTGGAAATGTCTCCTCCACTGTGTCCATCTGTTGGACATCACAGCACCTCTTTGTGTGAAGGCAGCTGCTTTGTGTGTCCTCACTCTGAGAAACATGAGAAAGGAGCAGGGTGGTTTTTCTTTTTTTTATGGCTTTCACAGGTATTTTAGAACATGGTAATGAACAGGGTGGTACAAAAGGTAAAGCTGTAACCCAAAAGGGATTGAAGAGGAAAAAATAACAGAGTTCTCCTAAAATGGTCTGTTTCCACTATGGAACTTACTGACTACCCCTTCTATGCAGACCAGTAGGGTAGTATGTCATGGTGTCAGTGAGACTAATTCAATGTGATTTGAGTGGCATGTGTGTTACTTTTCCAGGCTATTTATGCAAGCGTTCTCCCAGGGGAGCTGATGAGAGGTTACATGTCCCAGTTTCCTGTCTTTCCCAGCTGGCTGGGGAAATTTTCATCCACAGGCAAACATGATCGCATAATTCAAGAACTGGCAATGCACATGAGTCTCAGGTAGTACTGATGTTCTTTTTATAGTGATACAGTTTGTTTTCATGCAGTTCATTACCTGCCATTTATTCCTTGCTGTACTTGGTCCAAACAAGTGACACACTCATGTATTCTGTCACTATGCTTGATATGTCCTTGGTGACACTTTTCTTAGTGTTTAATTTGGACAACAGTCAAACTGAAACCACTTCTGGTATAGTCAGCAGTCTGTGTTGGGGTTTTTTTTCCCCCTGAAGTTGTTTCTCAGTTAGGGATGTGTTTCCCCAGACTGACTGGTGTTCAGATACTTCATATCAGTTATCCCTAGTGCAGGTGTGGCAAAAGGGATGGCACAGTACAACTTGCAGTTAGCTCTTAAGGCAGCTGATCGTCCATTTGCTGAGGGCATCCTTGTTGTCTTTAGAAGTCAGTGGTGGTGGTTGTACAGATTTACTTACTCGATACTTTACTCTCAATTTGACTAAGAACCCAGGCATGCAAGAGGACAGTAAATATGGAGTATTTGTCCTGTTTGCGGGATGCCCTTGTTCAGCCCTTGAAAGACTTGGGAGCAGATGGTGTGCAACAAGCTATAGCATTTATGGACTCCTACTGCTTGATGAAAGAAGATATTGAAAATATCATGGAAATAAGCACATGGGGAGGCAAACCCAGTTCTTTTTCAAAGCTGGATCCCAAGGTAAAATTGACCTGTGAATTTTTTCTTTTTCTTCCCTATCTTAAGAAAGAAATCCTAGAATAATGGCTGTGGTATGGATGTGCTGCTGAAAGCCTGAAGTTGGTGCAGCTGCTTAGTAGCTGTAATTGATAGGAGTATTTGTAAACTAGCTGTCAAACACACTACTTAAGGTTCAGGAGTAAGTCCTAAATGAAAGTCAGACTGTGCTTCATTCAGGAGTCTTACACCTTTTATTCCAGGTATGAAGGATTACTGGGAGTCAGTTGTCTGGGGGATAAAGTGGAACACAGGATAGGGGAAGCTGGTACCTTTCTACAAGCAAGCTCCTGGCTTTTTTACCATCATGCAAAGGAGGAGGGACACACAGCTTCCTGTGTTACGGTGTGGGCACTGGATTAAGAGGCTGCCTTGCGGGTTCCGTCTTTCACAGTCCAGTTAAACAGAACTGCCTGACCTGGGGTGCTTTGTGCTGTTCCTCCAGTGTCCAGCTAGTCCATTTCAGTGGTTGGGACCATTACCTGGTACAAGGTGATCTTCAGCTCAAGTCCCTTTTACAAACTAGGCAGGTGTGAGATCTGAACCATGACCTCCTTCATCCCAGGTCAGATGCTCAGGGAGCGAGCTAGTAACTAAAATTGCTAGTAACTAAACCTATACTACTGTCAGGTGTTTATCCCTAGTCTGAATAGGCTGCTTAGTGCAGCAAGTGTTCAGTGCACTGAGGGTGGCTCGGATTAGGTGGCAGCAGAACAACAGTGCTGAAATTACACTGTAGGCCTAAGCAAGAGCATTTGAAGGTGCATGCTCTGTCTGAGGATTATGCAGATCTCAATTAATGAGC
The DNA here is from genome assembly GCA_013396735.1 of Grallaria varia. Lineage (NCBI taxonomy): Eukaryota > Metazoa > Chordata > Aves > Passeriformes > Formicariidae > Grallaria > Grallaria varia. The sequence continues at coordinate 10,672 of VWZG01002931.1, read as the reverse complement.
CTTCACCATACAGCCCTTGGATGCTTCCTGTGTCTTTTTGAGACAGTGCCCTCTTCTACCTATCTTTGGTCATGTTTTTCCAAAAGAAAGATGATATGGAATCTCTAGCTAAGAGTTAGTTAGCTGACAGGCTACAGTTCTTAAGCTAATGCTCAGTTTCCTTTCTTCCAACCTGACAGGTCAAAGCAGCCTTTACACGGGCCTATAACAAAGAGGTGCATCTGACTCCATATTCACTTAGTTCTGTCAAGGCATCTAAAAGGCAGTCGGGAGCTGTGGTGACCTTGGAAATGAGTGAAGATGTGAATGTGGAAGAGATCCAGTCTGATGAGGATGAGCAAGACACTGTTGAAAGTGATGCAATGATTAAGGTGATTTAGTTTCCTTAGTATTAAACCACCACACTTAAGTGTTGGGGGTTTTTTGTTGGTTTTTAGTTACAAGTCCCAGAAAGGTAGTATCATCTGAATGCATTCATTAAAAAAAAGGTAGTAGATACTACTTTTTAAGTGGTGGTAGTGTGAAAAAGTTATTTCCATCCATTGTCTTCTGCTTGAATGTTGGACCAAAGTGAGACATCACTGTAAACTCATGATTGCTGCATCTGATTCCAAAACTTAGTGGTATTTTAGGTGTTGATGGGGATGGAGCCATTGCCAAGGAGCAGCCCCAGGCCTTCGCTTGTGGTTATTAGAGATGACAATTCTAGTATTACCCTTTGTACATATAGCCAAGTGGGGAACTGGTCAGCCCTTAAGACTGAATAGTGCTGAGTCTGTGCTCTCCATGGCATTTAAAAACCTCTCACCGGAAAGGGGGAGGGAAGGAGGTGACTTTCTTTAGCACTGTTCACATTTTGACAGGTCACAGCTGGATTTTAAACTGTTTGTGTATTCTGTTTGTAGCAAAAAAAGACAAAGTCTTCCAGGCTGCCAAAAGACAAAAGCGAAGAAACAACAAAGAAAGAAGGGAAAAGAAAAGAGAAAACAAGACATTTGGAGTAAAATCTTGCTTTGGACGCAGCTTTGCTTGTCTAACTTCTATCAGGAACATGAAACAGATCCAGTGCTGCAGCTGGGAAGGTAGAACCAGGATCTTGAAAATGCTCCTCTTATAGAGGTGGTGTAGCTCCTGTACTCTCATATGATGTTATTAATCTTAACATCGTACATGTTACAAACTACAACTATCCTTGTGCAACAAACACCAGGTCCATGAACATGCTGAAAATGTGATGCTTAATTACCTGGGATTTCTGCTGAGTCTTCCTAGGAACTCACTACTTTTTCTTTTTCTTTTTCCCACTTTTTTTTAATAAAGCCCCTGACTGTGGTGAAGTCTTGTAAATAGTATATGATGCAAAAAATCCTAAACATAAATCTCCTATTTGTACATTGTAGAAATTAAGTAGTATATAAAGTTACAATAAAATGTTTCACAGGAGTCTTTTAAAGCTTTATTGAAGTTCATGGAGTGTTCTGTCTTCCTCCCTTCTTCCAAGGTTTTGTCTTTCCTTCATATAGAGGATGTGGTGTTCCACTTTTCCTACAACTTCACTTTTGTTCAGTTAGAGACACAGAAAAGAAAGTGAGTGATAGAGTTCCAAGACTTGAGGAGCCCATGTTGTATGAGTTGTATCTTTAATCAAAACCAGAAAGGAATATGAGTAAGAAATGTTTAATAGAAAATACAATTCAGAACTGATTATGAAAAAGAGAACAGTAGGGAGTAAGTTTTTCTTTTTGCCGCTCACATAAAGATGCCCCCCACCCCAGTTTGTCTTAGGTGCAGATAAAATGCAACTTCTGCTCGGCAAGAATTATCAATCAGTTTTATTACTACAATAAAACAAAGTACAAAACTTACAAAAAGCTAAATATTTACAGATATCACAAAACAGAAGTGGCATGGCTGTTACATCGTTGTGGGGAAAACACCTGCTGTAGCAATAGACCTTTCTTTGCTGGTTGCCAACACAAGCAGTTCTGAAAATAAAGAGAGGTTGTTAGTCATATTCTGAGCTGCAGATTACAAACTTTACTCAGTTCAGGGAAAAAAACTAAAACCTCTCAGAGAACAGTACCATTTCCATAAGAAAACCAAAGTCTTGGATCTACGTGTGTGGTACAGACAGAGCAGTGCTCTCATTCTTTGAAATATGAGTATTTAAGCCAACCCTTGTTGCTGTTATCCTGGGATATGTTCTGTCAGATCATGTAACCTGCATTTTAGAGCTGTTCGTTGCTGCTAGCACTTCTACACTTAAACTCCTGTTGAAGGATCTGTAGTAGATTGGATGATGTTGAGATCTTCAAACTGTTTTCTGTGCTACCAAAGCACAGCTGGTGTTCAGGACATGTTCCAAACCAGACCCTCTTGCAGATGTTAATGTGATCATAGGGGTAAACTGAATTAAAGCACAAATTAGCAACCAGGTCAGTTGCAGTAGCAAAACCTACAGCTGTTTACACACTTGATGGCAAATAAGGGTGATAGAGCTGGGTCTCAGTTTTCTAGGCTAAGACCCAGGCTCTAATTTAAGATTCTTGAACTCCCAGTGCCCTCCAGAATGAGCCCTATTAAATAAAAAAACAGACTAGGACATACCTGAATTTATTGGTCCCCATCTTCTGCTGTGAGGTACTCTGTGCAATCATTTATTTTCTTAAGATTAACAATGTTAATTCTTTCAGAACACATGGGACACACGTTTTCAGTCTGTAACATGCTGTTGTAAAGGAAAGGGTGACTGGTCAAATGCTAATTATAACATTTTTCAAAGGAAACTGGGCCTGAAGCACAAAGCCTAGAGTAGAGTTCTGACCCATGCAACATAGCAAGTGCAGGACAGAGCAACAGCTGCTTCTGTCTACAAGGAGCAAAGGTTGGTTTGGCTTTTAACTAACACCACACTAGGAAGGCTGGTTGCAGTGAATGAGCAAAATTCAGCAATTAAAACTTACACAAAGGAGCTTGGGCTAAAACATGAAGTTTCAGCAGCTTCATAGTTCCGGACATTGGAAGGTAGCTATCAAATCCCATTTTCACACAATTATTACTCAATTCTCTGTGTATTTTGTTTGTTTTGGTGACTGCTGCTGTGCCTCTGTTCCTGCCCTGACCCTACAGCAGGCCTTCCTCGAGGTGGGGAGCTGAGAACTTAGACAAGCCCCCTCCATCTTCACTTCTGAACGAATCCCTGGAGGAGCCCTCTGTCACTGGTTGAATTCTGTATTGTAGCTTTTGGCCCACTGTGAAACAATGTTCTGTGAGGATGAGAGGGGCAACTACCAAGTAAGCGGGACTTGTCTTCCACCCACCTCAGCTGTTACATGTTTTTAGTACCAAATGAAACCGTTTGCTGCTCAAATATGAACAAACACTGAAATTCTGCAATAGAAAAAAGATCCCAACTTACTTTTTGAATTCTGAATAGAGGGCCGGAAAGTCACAGTGTGGGCAAACTGTCCAGTCATCGCGTACCATGTGCCGACCCTGCAAGGAAAAACCACAAGAAATTAAGCAACAAGTGTTGCCCTGGTACAGTGGGCATTCACTTCTGTACCTGTTATCATGAAAAAACCTCAACAACTGAGTTCTAAGATCTTAAATTAAAAACCCCAAACTATAATAGTGTTACTATAGTTTGATTATGTGTAAATAATGTAACCAGAAAAAGGTCTCAAAGAGATGCAGTGTTTTCATTATAAGTTGCCTTCCTCTCAAAAAAAGACATCTAACAGGGAATTGAATTACCAATTTTAAAATTGTTTTATTTTGGCAATTCTATAATGCCAGCAGTAGATCTCTGTCCAGAGCTGCACCTAAATCTGCTGGGATTTTTGGTGTTGTGTATGACATACCAAAAAATGTCCCCAAAGCCACGGCACATGAGGCCAGCAGGTCACATTCTACACTGTCAGGTTTGTGAGCATACTGCCTGCCTGGTATTTGCCTCTTTACATATAAATAATTTTCTCCTTTTTTTTGGTACAGTTTACTAATTTGCTTTTGATGAAGGAATTCATATGTACCTTTTCAATACTATAAAAACACAACAACACCTTGAATTACACTGAGACATTTGTGCTATAATACAACTTGTAACAGCAGACTGTTTTGATACTGACTCTGTTAGGTATTTGAAAATGCCACATTCGTAATGATGTTACAAATACCTGCGATGCAAACAAACTATAGCCAAAATGGAGCCTACAGAAAATGATGTGAAACATACATTAACATGTACATTATGTTTGACTCATAAAGTTATATTTAAAAATCCTTTGTTTTTTCCTTAATACTGCTAAAGTATACCTGTCATCTTATTCTGCTACACCAAGAGAGTACAAAAAACAAACCTCACATAATTGATATAAATTTTTTTTGTAAAACTTAATTAAGTTTTAATAAAGCATGTTAACTCTAACATTTGATTCCTGTTTAAGTAAGTTCTCTTTTTATGCCCTGCAATTCTAGTATGACAATTTACTTGAACCTAATAAAGTTATCCGGTAGCTATACAGTAACTTCCACTGGGAATGTACCCCTCCCTACCTTTTCAGTATACTCTAAAGTACCCTGAAACAAAAAATGTTAGAACTTCTTATTTCTGTAAGGATCAGAAATGTAAGAAATGCTGAGATCACTGGCTGAACAATTATTTAACCTTGGATGTGCTTAAAAATTCTGTTACATTCTGGGCACTCCCCAAAACAGACTTTAGAATTTTTTTGGTTTTGTTGTTGAGTTTGGTTTAATAATTTTTTTTGAATTTGAAGTCTTGGCAGCCTGGAGTTTAGGGGAGGAGAGCTGTGCTCTCCACAAGCTCCTGTACATAGAAAAGGGGACTTCTATCTGCTCTTAGATCTTGTGAGCAAAGGGCTGAGCTGGGAAAGCACCTGCAGCACAGACCAGTCAGTTCTCCCAAGTGCGCCAACTGCATCGAATGTGCATATGCTGGGGATTCCTGGTACTCCACCTGCCTTCTCAGGAAGCGAAAGTGTTCCAAAATGGCTTCCAGATTTTACTGTCACCCTTAAGTGCCTGCTACTCATAGGTAGTAACTCGGGACACACTATGATAGTGAAAGGATATTTTTTACTTATCCAATAACAGATTAGAAAAAGACACAAAGCCATTAAAACATCTAGCTTAGATCTACTGGCAAACCAAAGATGTTCAGATGAACTTATTTTTCGAAGGGAGACAAGCTTTGCTTTCATTGTCACAGAGCAGAAAGCACGGCAGACACTCACAGTTGCAATGCAGTATGGGAGGCTGTTTTTACAGCTGGGACACAGAAGTTCATACTCTGGGAGCTGGAACGCACAGTAGGGACAGGGTGTTGTTGGCTCTTCTGTCTCACTTGTGTCTCGATGCCTAAAAGACAGATACAACTGTGAATAAAACCCTCAAGCTGTTTAAACTTGAACAAAGCTCTTTTACAATGCCTTTGATATTTAGCAAGTGTTTTTCCTTTGAGTTCTTTGCATAGTTTCCAGATGCTGTTTTATACTCTATCAGTTCATTCCTTTTAACAACCTCCTAAGTTTCATCACAATTACGTAAACTTGGAAATAGGTAATTTTCCATTTAATTAGAAACAATACCATTGTTTAAAAGCTGTAACAGATCCCAATACTTTCAAAGTTTTCAAAACTCAAGGTTTCTATGTATGGTTTCTCTATTTCAGTTTTTCTGTGTCAGGACCACAAAGAACTGGAGTAACCAAAAAACCCTCTGGTTTTGTGGTGGGACTACACAGCTTTTAACTACCTTTGTTCATCCAAGTGTCTGTCAGAACAATGGTCTTGATACAGACATGATGGCACCTGTGTTAAGGAGGGAGAACGGGCAGAGAGAGACTTATTTTCAGATTTCTTAGGGGACCTTAATGTCTCATCACCTATGGGACATTTGAAGATGAATAGGTTAGATTCACTTTTAGCATTTTCCAATGAAAAGGATACATCCTTTTTAATGTTTAGCCTAGTAACCCTGGGAGACAATTGGATGGCTTCCCTTAGTTATCGCAATACTTTGTAGAAAGCCTAATTTCTCATTTTATTAGCCTAGGCACATACACTTGCCTTGCAATGGCCTGTTCCTTTGTGTTCACTTACAAAGGCTGAGGTCTGGATAAACATGATTGATAGATCATGGATGAGTCATCATGGCTTTTAGCACTGATGTCATATTTTAGAAGCTTATTGGAGTGTTTTAGAAATATTAACAAGCAGGCAATAGGGAAGAATTCAGTATAAATTTTTAAAAATGGCTAAAAGCTATTAACCAGAATAGTACCTGAAGAAGGCCTACAAAAAACCTGGAGAGGGACTTTTTACAAGGGTATATGGAGAATGGCTTTAAACTGAGAGTAGGTTTAGATGAGTCCTTAGGAAGAAATTCTTTACTGTGAGGGTGGTGGAGAACAGGTTGGCCAGAGAAGTTGTGGATGCCCCATCCCTGGCAGTGTCCAAGGCCTTTCTGGAGAGGCCCTATGCAACCTCGTGTAGTGGACGGTGTCCCTGCCCATGGCAGGGGGTTGGAATGAAAGGATCTTTCAGGTCCCTCCCAACCCAAACCATACTAAGATTCTATGAAAACATCAGTTTGCTATAAAAACAGTCAAAGAAATCAAATAGGGCAGAACACAGAGTCCTTCTGCTACTACACAAATCCAAGGGTTGTCCACATCTTAAATACAATCTGTAGTTTTGTTCCTTACTCCTCCAAAAAGGCTGTAGAACAGCTTCAGAGAAAGGCCATAAGAACCAGTATAGACAAAATAATAACTATGTAAGCTGAGACTCTTTGGGTCCTGAAAACATATGACTGATAGAAGGGAAATGAAAAAAAAAATTAAAAAATAGAGGTATATAAAATCGTAAGTGACAGAGAAAAGGGTAGGTCTCTCCGAAGACGAAAACTACAAGACACCATTTTAAACTAGGCAGGGACCAGTCTTGACACAATGGAACTTCTTGCCACAGCAGTCACCTGTTGCTAAAAATTTACATCGCTTCAAGCAGAGAGATTGGATAAGTTCATGGAGAGCTTACAGACTCAATAAATAAATACCTAAACCACTCACATGAGCTCACCAAGTCCCTGAGCCTCAAAATGGTTAAAGGCTAGTAGAATAAATGAGAAAAGCATTACATATGCTTCCCCTGCTCTTAACACAATTACCTATGCTTCCTCTCTTAGGAGAAAATATTGGCTAGGATCTATCAAAACAAAACTTCAGATAAGGAAAAAATGTCAAGAATGCATATATTTTACCTGCCCTCCAATTCTTTTTTATCTTAGCCATTTAGTCAGTAGTCTAAATCCCAGAAGAGCACAATGCTGATGCTGTAGGAGCTAATGGTTTGGCTGTACATTCTCCACCAGAGACCAATTAAACCTATATAGCTGCACTTGGCATCTGTATGGACAAGATGGAAAAAGTTGCTGCTGTCGAGGAAGCATTTTACATGCACACTGCATTTAAGGTTTAGCACATCCAAGGGAATAAAAGGGTCTTTAATTTTCAGAGAAGGGTGGGACATGATTCTTCACCTTCCAAATTTGAGACAGTGAAATAATATGAAGACAGGATAAAGGCTTTATGAGCAGAAAGACTATTATAAATAAAGCCTTGATATTATGTACATTCGATTAACACCACTCACCTGACCACTGTTTCAATTTTTTTTTTGTATTTAGGATCTATTTTATTCCGATACTCAGGTCTCATCAACATCGCAGCAAAACTGAAGGCTGAGTTCTTCAATCCTGCTCTGCGACACTCAATTACAGCTGAAGTCAAAATTGGTACAATGTCTGTAATAGAATGAAACAATGAAATATCAAATATTTGTTTGCCAATATGCTGAAAACCTTCGAGTTAATATCGCTAAAAAGGTACTGATGAAAAAAGACAGTCTTTTTCTTCTTCCTCATGGTACTCAACTACAGAATTTGGGCCATGCCTGTAACCATACACAAGAAAACCACGTTTTCACTTCTCACTGCCTTGCATTCCTGAAGTTCAGATTATAACCATTTCTTCCAAATCTGGTCTGCACTGTTTAAGGCCTACATTTTAGTCTACGTTTTCCATGTACCCAAAAAGTGTTTTCAAAAGAAGACCAATTAAAATTTTGTCCCAGAACCAACCAGTTCATTACACATGAACCTGGGACTGTGTGTGTGGTTCAGGCAACTCAGCACTGCAGTTACAGTGGGCCAGGGCAGATTAAACTGCTGATGAGGATCCCACCCTGGAGGCTGTATAGCAGAGGTCTCCTGTGGAGGATGGCAGAGCACACTGGGTAGTTACACTGCTGTGTGCCAACAGGATCACAGGAGGAAAAGGAGCCTTGTCACACAATGCTGACTAATGAACTGCCCTGTAGAGCACAGCATATTCCCCTACGCTGTTAGCACTTACGTGATGGGAACTTGCTGATATTGTTGGCTACACGTATAAGCATACGAGCTCCCTTCATATGATCACCATGTTTCACATGAATCTGGAAGATAAACACACCAAATTTACTGTAGCCATTAGAGAGTAATTCCTGCAGCCTGCTCTTGGCATTCATCCTGCTGCCCGCCCGCCCCCGCCCGCCTTAATTTCATTTACAGAAAAACTTATGGATAATGACAACAAATACAACAATAATAACAAACAGTTGTACTACTAGCATGATATTTTTAAGTAGGAATGCAAAAGAAATACAGGAGGCCGTATGTAATTTTGAATTATTCAGTATTTAAAGAGAATATGCTAATCAAGGAGGCAGAAACAACCATGGATTGTCCTCCCAAAGGTTGCAGTTAGCATGCACTTGGATTCTGTGATACAATCTATATGACAGTGTAATTTATGTATACAGAGTATCCACATGAACAGTTCAACAAATCAGTGATTTCTCAATTATTTACCTTCACTAAAATATAGCTGTGTAAAATCATAAGGTTTGTAGCCATCTCAGAAGAAATTTTAATCTTCTGGGTCTTTAGCTCTGAATACATACTGAAAAGAACATCATGTGCACTTCGGTAGTTACCTTAAGAAAAAAACAATAATGAACAATAAATTTAACTTTTCGTAACAATTCCTTATGACATATAGGGAAGCTGAACAGGAAATTATGTTGATTCTTAAGAGTAAAACCATTGCATGGAAATTTCTTTGGGATCCCACAAGCAGTTGCTTTTCACAGTATCCCAAACAATATCAGCCAGGGAGTCAGGTGAAAAAAAATTACACTCCTCCACTTTAAAAGCGGAAGACATTGTTTCCACAATAAAGCAGAGAAAACGTATTTTTAGAGCATTTACAGATGTTATTTCTTTTTGTTCTTCAGTGTCAGATATTCAAAAGCTATTGTTTAAATGTTAATTTAACATACTTTTACATGATCATTTGGTTTGACAACTCCCTTCCTCAGCAAACAAACAAACCCCAAACCTGCTGAGAGATAATTAAAATTTTAATGTTAATTCACTAGGTTACACTGCTTCAAAGATTGTCCAGAAACCACAGGATTTCATTAAATTTTTGATGTAGCTGAAAACTAGCGTTTAGTATAATTAGGTTATTCTTAGTTGTTTGTTCTTGCTTTGTTTCGGGAATTGGTTGGTTGGTCGGGGATTTTTTTCATTATTAGAGTCCAAGGGAGACATATTCTTTGCAGGTGGAGGCATTAAAAGGAAATTTCAGATTCAATTATTTCAGCAAACTTTTCCCCTTGTCTCTGTATATTTCTTTATCATGAAATGTTTTTGCTCTATAGAGCAATTTGTAATGTGTCATTATACACTACAATTGAATCAAATTGTGGAATTTGTGTGAGGCAGCTAAACATCACTCCAGAATTGGTTGCTGGGAAACAACATTATTTTTTCATGCTAGGACTCTACCAGTCCTAGAACCATGTGATTTCACAGAATATTCTGAGTTGGAAGGGACCCAGAAGGATCATTGAGTCCAACTCTTTAGTGAATGGCCCATATGGGGTTCAACCCACCATTTTGGTGTTACTAGCATCATGCTCTAACCAACTGAGCTAATCTCATAAAAGCAACTTCAAGGAAAATTGCACACGAAATGGCATACCCAAACTAAAATACCAAACAATATGCCTTAATTATTATTACATGGATTTTTAAGGAAAGAACAAACTATATTTGGTGCAAACATCAGAACCAAACTCACTCAAATCTAATGAAGGAAGAGGGGCATGATCTAAAACCGTGCCTCTCCAGAAGAAACAGTTACTGCAAGATTGGTGTGTTTAATGAGATAAATACTGTGCTTCTCATTACATGGTTGCAGAGCACATCTATAGTATTAGGGAGTAAGAAATACACTGTGGGCTACCGCATTTTAGACACAGTTTCCAGATTCAGAGAAGCTAGTAAATATTTAAACCCTTGATGCTTTGCATTTCCTGCTTCTGTAATTAGTACAAATGCATTATTCACTACTATGATGGATTGGGAGATTTGCTTGCCAAAGGTTTCAGAGATTTTTCCACTCCTTAGCCCAATGCTGAGGAGCAGCCCATAAATGTTCATATGCCTGGGCTGTTCCCAAGGCTGCTGTTTTTCCTTTATGGATTTTTTTTAAAACATAATTGAAATGAAAAGCAATCTGTCGCCCAGACCCATCCCA
>VWZG01002927.1:4553-15442 GCA_013396735.1 Grallaria varia | reverse complement strand
ACTCAGCAATTAGTAGGCTGCATTCTACTTTCTCATCACTTATTATTTACTAAAGTTATAAAGATGAGTGGAAAACTTAAGTATCTAGTTCTACATCTAGAACTATCTAGCTTACTTCTCAAAATTTGCATTATAAATATTTGTAAAGCTATTGACGAGAATTCTGTAGAGAAAATTTCATTAGTAGTAGAGGCTCTGAAAAGTGAAAGAATGCAAAGTTGGCATTACAATTTTTCTATTCTAATTATATTAAAAAAAAGAAAATCAACACCTTGTTGGTATCCATGATTCGATATTTCTCTATTTTATACCTAGGGATGCAACTTCAGCTGTAACAGCTGAGAAGCGTCTCACCCTGTCTCTTTCCAGACTTGCTCATAAACTACGTGGTGACAAGAATGAAAATGGCTTTGTAGAACTCCTGGGGAACTTCATCATATACTTCTCAGAAGAGGTCACCTGTCTCATCATGAATACTTCTCCAAAACATGTTTGCTGTCTCCAGAAATTTTGCATGCAGTGGCTAACTGAGTCCTTGATTTAGTCAACCATACAAAGGTTAGGGTTGGAAGGGACCATGACAATCATCCAGTTCCAACCCCACTGCCATTGGCAGGAATGCCATTGACTAGATCAGGTTGCTCAGGGCACAAACCAACCTGACCTTGAACACTTACAGGGATGGGGCATCCACAGCTTCTCAGGGCAACCTGTTCCAGACCACTGAGTGAGGAGTCTCTTCCTAACAGTTTAATCCTACTCTATTTTCATTTGAAGACATTTCCCCTTGTCCTGTTGCTATCTACCTATATAAAGTCTCTCTCTCTATCCTTTCTGTAAGCCTCTTTAAGGTACTTGGAAGGCACAATGATGTCTCCCTGGATCCTTCTCTTCTCCAGTCTGAACAACCCCAACTCTCAGCCTGTCTTTGTAGGAGAGTTGTTCCATCTCTCTGATCATCTTAGTGGCCTCCTCTGGACCTGCTTTAACAAGTCCACATCTTCCTTATGTTGAGGACCCCAAAGCTGGATGCAGTGCTCCAGGTGGAGTCTCACAATGGCAGAGCAGAGGGAGAGACTCACCTTCCCTGAACTGTTGATGCTGCTGCTTTTGATGCAGCCCTGGATGCAGTTGACCTTCTGGGTGGTGACACTGTCGGCTTGTGTCCAACTTTTCATTCACCAGCATGCCCACCTCCTCCACAGGGCTTCTCTCAGTAATTTCTTCTCCTGGTCCGTACTGTTCATGCCTGTGATTGCCCCAAAAGAGGTTGCACCTTGCACTTAGATTTGATGAACTTCATGATGTTTTCATGGGCCCTCTGCTCAAGTTTGTCCAGGTACTTCTGGATGGCATCCCATTTTTCTGCTGTGTCAAATGCACCATGTCATCTGCAAACTTGCTGAGGGTGAATCTGATCCTACGTTATATATAATTGATAAAGATATTGAAGAACATGGGTCCCAACACAGACCCCTGAGGGACATCATTCATTACTGGCTGCCACCTAGACATGAGACATTGACCACAACTCTCTGGCTGTGTCCATCCAGCCAATTCCTTATCCACCCAACAGTCTACCCTTCAAATCCATATTCTACTATTTGGTGATAAGGGTGTCACATGGGACCATGAGGAAAACATTCAGTAGAAGTCTAGGTAGATGACATCAGTTGGTCTTCCCTTGCCTACTGTTGTAGTCACTCCACCAGCAGAATGCCCCCAGATTGATCAGGCACAATTTGCCCTTAGTGAAACCAAGCTGGTTGTCTTGGATCACCTTCTTGTCTCGCATGTGTTTTAACATTATTTCTACAAGGATCTGCTTCATGATCTTCCCAGGTACAGAGTTGAGCCTGACAGGTCTTTAGTTCCCTGAGTCTTCCTTTTTCCCCTTTTTTTAAAAATTAGAGTGATGTATTCTTTTTTTCCAGTTGCTGGGAACTCACCTGACAGCCATTAATTTTCGAGTATGATGGAGAGTGGTTTACCAACCAGTCATTTTCCCCAGGACCCCAGGATGCGTGCCATCTGGTCCCATAGACTTGTGACTTGTTATTAAAGTGGTGAACAATTAATAAACATTTAAGTGTGTATCCAGTACCATTACTTCGTTTGATATAATTTCTGTTCTAGAAGAAACAAAGATGACAAATCATGCTCAGATTGAAGACTTCAACTAAATTTCCTGTTTCTTTCTCCAGTGTTTGGTTTAAATGCATCAGAAATTATGTAACACGTTGTAAGGTGGAACCTAATCGGTATAATTGTCATGGATTTTATGGAAAACATGCACGATAAATAACAGTCCAAAATTTGATTTGGAATAAAATCTACTATCCATGAAAGTCAGAGAAAATTCACTAAACCTTTCTATCAGACCTCAATGAAACAATCAAGAGATGAAAAGTCCATCATTACTGGGATTTTTCAAATGGCTGAAGTCTTTTTAACGCTTGTGACTTTCTACATTATATGTCTAGTTTCACCTTCTAGTGACTGTTTTTTATTGTGCTTCTACCAGCTAGATTAAGATATCACTAATATCTGATTTCTACCCTGTAATCAAATTGGTGTTTAGTTTTCTTCTGTTAAAATAAGCAGACTGAATTCTTGGAGTTACTCTCTTCTACAGTATCTTCTTTGGTAAAAAATCTTTTCTCTGTGCTCTGTCAGATTTCAAGATCCTTTCACAATGTTACATCAGCCTAGACAGAATATCAAGTATGGTCTCAGAAATCAGAGGTACTATCCCTTTCCTACTCATGGTATCTACTTTTTTTTTATGTGGGCATCCAATAATTAAATTTTATTATAATCATATTCAAGCCTCATCTTAAAAAACTCATAAAACTGAGATTTATTTTTTTTTTCACAGCCAAAACTTATCTCCTGAAGATGCTGCCTGTGTTCATTATTCATTGGCAGATTATTTTATACTTGGCTGTATTCAAACACACTCTGGAAGAGATGTCCCAGTTTACTTGACAACTAATTATGGCTGCCTGTCCTCATCAATATTAAAAGTCTATCATTTTTGTGTCATCTTCAAATTTTAAGAGCAGTGATTTTACATTTACTTGCAGACCGTTTGTTAAAATGTTGAGTAGCACTGGGTCTTTTTAGAATCCCAGTGCAAAATCCATATTTGACAATGATTCTCCTTTGACAAACACTTTTTGAAAACCGTTTGATAGCCAACTTTTAATATGTGTTTTATTGATACTGCATAGCACTTGTGTCTCCAGCAGAATGTCATGTGTCATTAACTAAAAACTCTTAAAAGTCTAGATGTATTACATCTCTGTGGTTATCTTTATCAACCAAACTGAAATCTCATTAAGAAGAGTATAATATTTGTTTGATGGGCCCTATTTAGAGGAAAAAAAAAAAATGACAAAACTGCTCTCATGTCAACAAGCATTAATCATATGACAGGTTTTCAAATCTCATTTTATTGAACACCTTTTCAACTTTTCATGCCACTTACTCTAGCACACTGATACCCTGTCAGCTCTGAGACATCAGTGTGGAGAAACTCTGCAATTTAGCAGCTCGCTCCCAAGTAATGATGATAACAAAACTTAAACCTCCAGCCTTATGAATAAACCTGTAATAGTTTCTGATAAATAGACCTTGGAAATCTTGGTATTTTTATTTGTTTGTTTAGGAGTTGATCAGATGAAAACAATTATAACCAGGTCATAATATTATTTTTATCCATTCCAAAATATTTTCTTTTAAACTCTGGAGATTGAAACCTTTCTTCCCCATTATAATTTTTAAACCTGAATACCAAAAAGGAAGTACCAAGAAACATATTTTGCTTTGAAAAAGATGAAAACCATCCTGAAATAATTTAAAATTTGTATACTCATGACCATGAACTATTTCAGTTCCATCAATTAATATTTTCATGAGAAATATGGAAACTGTTAGATGAATTCCAAATAACTCCTGTAATGTGATTGTTATCTCTTCTTGGTAAATGAAAGACGTTTAGAAAACTGTAATAATTTGTTCCACTGTTTAAGTGAATTTTTATATCACTGAATATGTGAAACTGTTTAAGATTTCTCATTGCATTGGGTAGGAGAAAGATGTATTATTTATTTGAGAAAGTGCTAAATATCTTTTGGGAGTTTATATTAAGTGTCTTGAAAAATACATTTCATTAGAAGGACTTTTTCAGGCTAACAGTGAATTTAATAATAATGCAGAAAAGCATAAAAATATGACTGTAAAAAACTTCAAAATCTTCAAAATAGAAAGAAAGAATAGAAGAAAATAGATGCAAATTGGAACTATTTTACTTGAAAGGAACTTCTGTCTTAAGAGGCCTAATCTCCCTACATGTCTAAATAATTAAACACAAGGTGCTTTTCAGAGATTAATGATGCTTTTCACTTCAGCTCATAAGGCAATTGAAAGTGCTATAGAGTATAATTGAAGAAAGAATTGTGGTTCATAAAAAAACATAAAATAATTCTCTGTAACCCTGACTATTGTTTATGTCATCAGTTAAATTAAATCTGACAGGACCAGTAAGTCTGGAAAATTTCAGTATTTGTGAACTTGCCTTGAAGTATTTTGTCTCTTTAGAATCTCATTCACCTCATTGCTGGAACAAGCTGACTCCATGCTAATCCAGATTGCTTTTTTAAGAGCAGTTTTGGATAAAAGTGTCATAAATATATATATACACACACACACACATATATATATATATAAAAATATATATAAAACCTTCCTATGGGCATCGCAGCACCTCTGTGGTCTAGGCCACTTGTCCTCTCACTTTGGGGAAAAAAATGCCAACTAGAGCACGGGAGTCCCTTTTTACCAACACACTTAGAAGGAACAGACCTTTTCACAGAATCATGTTCAAGAGCCACTTCTGAAGTATTTTCAGTTGGGAAGTGCCTCACATAGAATGAATATTTGTGTGAGCAAAAAGATGGGAAAGTGAACATACATTTTGGGAGCAGGGAAAAATTTGGTAATAGCAAAAAGAGTATTTATAATTTTTATGAAGATTGACTATTGTTTTGACATGACAAGCCAATTCTGAGTGGCTACTGTGAAAATCAATCATGATCCATATCAGCTGATATCAAACTCCAAGCATACTAGTCACCTAATTTTGTTGTTGTAAACACACATAAATTATTATGGGGACTTGTCACAGCTGAGGATCAATATACATTGCATTATCTCTATCAGTAGTGCCATTGTGCTAACTCCAGATGTGGGGTTACCTGGTTATCCTTCCCCTCTCTCCAGTCCTTCCCCGCTCCTCTTCTATGCCAGTAACTCACGTGTCCTGTTCCCTTGTTGCAGTGGCTGTTTTTCTGCCTGCTTTAGTAAACTCAAGAGGTCCTGGGCTTGAGCTCTGCCCACTCCCATATGAGTTAAGTACTGGCAAGCCTTCTGGCAGTTTTATACTGGCTCAGCTGCTGCTCATACTTGGGCAAACTCCGGACGATTATTCAGACTGAGTCTTGTTCCCAATATCCAAGGTCACCTATTTTATGGTGAAAGGAAATTTAGGTATAGATACCAGCTAGGGAATTTGGATTATGGGCCAGAAGACAGTCACTGAGCCCAGTGTTTACATGAACACCTACTCTTCCTTACTTCCAGGATCTACTTGTAAAGATCTGGAAACGAGAAGCAGAGCTATGCAGTGTGTCCTCTTGCAATGTGTCTGTCCAAACAGCGTGGTCTCACCTTCTCCTGCCTACCAGCGTGCCTGATCTGAGTGCAGGCGGGTGCCTGGGCTGCCTCTGGCACCAAGTGGTACCCACAACTTTGCATAGGGACAGGGAGTGAAGCAGAGCACAAATACACTGTTCAGAAACAGGGAGGTCCAGGCTTACAATTTCCAGAAATTCAGAAAGAGCAAAGCACACAGAAGTTTTCTCATGTAAAGCCCTGATGCTTTTAACAGAGATCTGCAAAAATTGCAGCACCAGTGATATGCCAGAAGCAAGAATTGGAGAAAGGCTGAGAGTCACCAAGCCCCAAGCAGAAGACACAGACACAGATGTGTTTACTCAAGGCCACACAGAAACTCTAGAGCAGGAAATTCTGGGAAGAGAACCTGGATTGTGAAAATTAGGTCTGGTAATCATCATAAACTATCCCTTCTCTGCATAGGCCCTATGAGAGAAATATTACAAGAAGGATTAAGTCCTTCAAGACTATATGTCCATCAAGAATATGTAATACATAAGTTGATCTTAACAAGAAGAATACAGGCAAATATATTAAAAATTTCTCTCATTCAAGTTGCCCAACTACCTCAGAAAACTAAATCAAATTCATTGTTACTGTAAGTACATTTGAAGCACAAGACAATTCTTTTTTTTTTTATAAATGTCTAAACCCTCCACCTTCTCTGCAGTAATTACATTAAAAATGATGAAACACAATCCATGCATCCTTCAGTTAAATGGCCCATTTATCTCCACAGGGAAAAAACCCAGCCCCCTAAAAACTTTTTATTTCAAGAATTTTTTTTTCACTTCTTCAATGAAAGTTAAATAATAAATCATTCTTTGAATAACACTCTATAGAAGACTATCAGAAATTACTTGTGATTCTAAAATCATTTGTTTAATAGCAATGAAGAAAAAATTAGGAGATTTTGAACACTTTACAATAAAGCTTCAATACTAAACTTTTCTCTCAAATGTAGTAGTGCTTAATTTATAACTTCCTAATGTACTTGAAATCCATTTAAGAAGAAAGTCTGAAATTTATAGGCATATATCTAACAATCAGATTTAACTCTGAGCATGGAAGAACTGTCATATATAATAGCTGTAAAAATTACAGTTTTGCAGCAGACGCATAATATGCAATAACCTTGGGCGAGCATTAGCGGTGGAATTTTGAAGTATTTTCTCACTTTCCAGACCTCACTATGAGTGTTTAGTGAAGAAGAGCTCACAGCAAAATGCAGCCAGGATCCTACTCCAGAGACTCAGTGGACCAGGGGTGTGGGATGCACTGTGGCTCTCCATACTGAACTGTCAAGGCGTACCTTCGTCAGTCCTTTTGTAGGTATATTACTCTGGTCAGCAAATATAGCTTGGCATGTGCAGTTGCAACAGCATGGTTGCATCCAGACTGATAAGCACAGCATTTCCATTACAGAAAGGTGTTTAAATACAGTCAAAGGGATTCTGGGACTCCCAGAATGGCCTAGAAACCAAGCCTGTCTGACATCCTTGAGTATATGCTGGATCTGTCATACTACGAGACAAAAGATTGGGCTGTCCTCGTTTGACCACATTTCAAAGGCAGCCTTTCGGAGTAAGTATCATGAGGAAGGGTAGGGTATTTCTGTGAAAAAAAAAAAAAAAGGCAAAAAACCAACACAAGGGCAGTGCCAGGCCCTAGAGGATGTGGAGATCCATAATCCCTTGTGTGGGATTTCTGTAACTGCAGTCAGGATGCTCTTCACACCCACTGTGGGTTCCTTTCTAATGCAACTTTGACTGTGACCCCCTGTGAATGAGTCCTGCAGCACCCAGAACTGGAAGTGTTGGTGTCCCCACATTATGATCCAGGTCTGTAGTAGAAAAGTGCAGTCATTATTAAAGGCAAAGAGTGCTGTCTGAGAGTCCATAGCGACTGCTTGTTCCCTAACAAACATTTCTGTATTCATATTGCTAGAGTGGCTCCCACCATGTATAAATCTTTCATCAGAAATTATATCCTTTTCATCATTAACTGCAGTGCTCTCTATTAAGAAGCACTCATAGAAGGTATCAATACAAGCACTTCTTGAAAGAGCATCCTAAGAAAGGAGTTGTTCTCAAGTTAGACTAAACTATTTGTTGAATAAAGTAGAAGCTGATACTACCAACACCTAAACAAGAGAGCAACTTGAAACACCTACAGTGAATTCCAGAACTCCCATTGGTCTTAATTAGAACAAGTGAAAGAAACTGTTAATTTCAATGAGCTGGTGAAAGATGCTGCTGTCACAATCAGTCAGGCTCTTGGAGTTCAGTTTCCAGCTTTTTCAGGCTGTCTCTTAGACAATCTCACAAAAGATAGTGTTTCCCTGGAAAAATAAGTCTATCTTTTCTTTTTTATTTAGAGATTATTTATAGTGTTGTGAGACTAGAATACGTGTTAAAACTCGTTTTATTTCTGAGTAAAGTTCCTCTGTTTTGTCAAGTAGAAACAGAATTTAACAACTAAACAATCTATGCAGAAAAAAATTACACTTAAATCTAAAAATGCTTGCTGAGTAATTTACTAGTAATACACAACTCTAGGCATTTAATTCTTCAGATACCTGTTTGCTGCAACAGAATTGTCTTAAGCAGCTTTGTGTCCTTCAAGAATTTTGTATATGCATTTTGATATTCCAGGAACTTATTTTTCAGACCTTAATGTGTATCTGGTTTGAAAATTATTCACTTTCTTTTTTCATGAAACTTTATTTCTTCATAAGATATATTGTTACATGAAATATTATCTGCTGTGTTTTGACCACTTATAATGCATTCAATTGAATGGATTTTCCATGGAATCACCTTCGTTAGTAAAATGAGAAAGATTAAGTTTGTGCACATGTGACATGCATTGTTAGCTTGTTTAAACAGCAAAGTACTTATACTCCTGTGATATTTAGATTATTAAAAATAGTTTTTTAAAAATTACACTCTTAAACAACATAAAAATTTTAATAAATGCATCTAAAAATTCAGAGGAGCTAAGATACTTATCTAGAATTCAGAAGATGCAGGTTTCAATTTCTTTTTCCCTTCCACTTGCAGTAAAGAGCAGAAATTAAAAAACAAAAGCTGTCTTTTTAGAGTATAGTTATGTGTTCTCCAGAGGTGGCCACAGATTCCTCTCATTTTAGAAACAGAAAGTAGTAATGTAGTAAACCAATAAGAATCAGGACATGGGAGTGGGTTTTTTTACTCTGAATATTCTGAGTAGATTCAGAAACACTGAACTGAACATCTTGCTCAGTAAGGGCCATGAGGACTCACTTATGGGTAAAACACATGGAAAATTTGAATGCAGAAGTTTACTCCAGTGTCATTAGAGGAAAGTCTCAAGACTAAACTACTGTGCTGGGTAACTGCCTTGTCACAGACAGCTGGAACAGTGCTACCCCCTTAGATTTCAAGCCCTCCACAGAATCACCATAGCTACCTCCATTACTGTATTAATTCCATAATAAAATGCAGGAGGGCTCTGCAAAGGGACCTGGACAGGCTGGAGAGATGGGCTGATTTCAATGGGATGAAATTCAATAAGACCAAGGTCCTGCACTTTGGCCACAACAAACCCTGCAGCACCACAGGCTGGGGACAGAGCAGCTGGAGAGAAGCCAGGCAGAAAGGGGCCTGGAGGTTTGGATGGACGGGAAGCTGAACATGAGCCAGCGTGTGCCCAGGTGGCCAAAACCNGAAGAGGAGGCTTAGAGGTGACCTCATCACTCTCTATAACTACCTGAAGGGAGGTTATAGCCAGGTGGGGGTTGGTTTCTTCTCCCAGGCACTCAGCAATAGGACAAGGGGGCACGGGCTTAAGCTCTGCCAGGGGAAATTTAGGTTGGATATTAGAATGAAATTCTTTACAGAGAGAGTAATCAGGCATTGGAATGGCCTGCCCAGAGAGGTGGTAGATTCACCATCCCTGGAGGTTTTCCAGATGAGACTGGATGTGGCACTGAGTGCCCTGGTCTAGTAAGTGGTGTTGGATCAAGGGTTGGACTTGATGATCTCGGAGTTTTCTTCCAACCCAGTTGATTCTATGATTCTATGATCTAAAAATATGACGCTTACCAGTTGTTATACTATTATCATATCTTTTACAAGGTAATACATTGATAGATATTTAAAAAATCAGTGGTTTCTTCTTACTGTCTTCCCACAGATCTGAATGCATTGAATTAGAGATTATTTCAGGTATTCAGTAAAATAAATTATGTGACTGTTGTGTCTACAGAGTGTAAATACATTGTTTTGAAGTGTCACATTCACTTTATATGCTTGCAGAGGTCAAATGGGAGCTGATTCTGCAAATTCAAAAGCTCCTCATAGATGTTTTCACATTTCTCTTGGTTTCAACTTCAAACACAACTGACCTCAATTTATAACTCAAATTTGAATCATCAGGAGCAGAAAGTATTCTGAAATGCTCTTTGCAGAACTTCGACAAAACAAATAATTGGTTAAATACGGCACAGAAGACCAGGAAGTTAAGCCCCCAGGATTGCACCGTTTCACCAAAGGATTATGAGCATGGAGTAAGAGCTCCAGTGAAGGGTTCCTTCTGTATGTTTTGTAGACAACATTCTCTTGGCACACGGAAAATGTACAGTACAAGACATTTCCTGATGTCCTTAGGTGAATCAAGACTAACAGCCAGTGTTTAACAGGACTTCCTCCTGTCTTGGTTGTAGCCACACTTCTGCGCAACTAAGGGGAATTTCACATGCTGTAGAGGCCAGGTACACACAGTCTTGGTCAGGGATTGAGGAAAAGTGCAGAAGAACAAGAACAGCAAGGGGACAATGATCTTTTTCCTATTATCCAAAGGAATGTATTTAAATAAAAGAAAAAAGAAAAAAAAGATCTAACCCTGAAACCAACCTACTAACAATAATAAGAAAGCCAAACAAAAAAATCCAACCAACTAACTGAAAAAAAAAAACCCAAACCCAGGCCCCAAAACCAAAAAATCAAATCAAAATAACAGACAAAAACCAAAACATAAGAACTTAAGAACCATAAGAAAAATATAATGAAACTGCTGGAATTGTCTAGCTTGGATATGTCCCTACTTGAAATGTTTTTACAAGGGCATCCTTGTTATCAGAGTTAAAAAAAAAATAAATTGTAAATGTTAAC
>VWZG01002924.1:1409-15164 GCA_013396735.1 Grallaria varia | reverse complement strand
TATATATATATATACACACACACACACGTTTTCCATTTTCACACTACTAGCAGGGATTTACAGCTGAAGGGTTCCTTGCCTTGCCATGTTTCCCCCTTGCCTTATCTCTTGCTTAACCTCCTGCTATGTGTCTTGCCTTGCATTTTGCCTTTTCCCCTGCAGTTCTGTTAACTGTTTTGTATTTCTATGGTACTGAATTATCAAAATCACAGAAGGCAGCAGGCCAAGTAAGATGTAGTTTTTCAAATAATTAGCAGTCAAATACTGACCTTTTAGACCCAGCTTAAGTCTGGTGCAGAGATCTTTAGACAATTGCAATTGTGACCTTGCTGCATATCTGAAGTCAAATTTATTTTTAGAGTCATCAAAACTAATACAAAATAAGATTAAGACAATTACCACCGTGATTGTTAGTTTCTGCTTTTCTCATGGTCCATCTCTTATACTCGTCTCACCTGTTACCACCTTCTGTCTTACTTGTTTTCCATTTTTAAGAACAAACTAGTACAGTTTTCAAACTCTCCTCAAAAGTCTCAAATCCTCCTTCAAAAAGAAACTTGTGGAAGTTCCAGTGGAGATGAATCAGTGAATAAAGTAAACAAAGAATACAAAATCAATGATGGAGATCACAGCAGCCAAGTCCTAAGTAGATCTTTGGCCTAATTTAGCATGGCTCTATTATTGTTTGAATATAAAGTTTGATAATAGATATCAATAGGAATTGTATCCTACCTAAATCTAGATTTCCCAGGAAGCACAGACACCCACTTCATTTCACATTAACATCTTATTATAAGTGTGAACTGTAAGCATTCTGTTATAACCTTGATAATATTATAGAATGTTATTTGTAAACACAGATTTGCAAATAATATTTTAAAAGTAGCATGGATTTATTTGGTTGACTCAGTTTTTAATGGTGAAGGAATTAAGGGATATCTCTAGATCAGCTGCCCTTGTCATGTTGGGTGATTTTAACTTCCCAGATATCAACTGGGAACATCACACAGCGGACATAAACTGGTCCAGGAAACTCCTGGAACATGTTGAAGATAGCTCCATGGAGCAAAATTAAGACAGACAACTAGGAAAGGAAACTTTCTAGATTTGTTTTCTATGAACAGAGAAGATCTCATGGGTGAAGTAGTTATTGGCTATTGTCTTGGTCAAGGTTTTAGGGCAAATGTTCTTTAATATTTTTACAAATTGTCTAGATGCAGCAGAAAGTCTCCATAGGGGGTGTTGGTAAGGCACGGTTCTTTCTACGTTGTCTTTTCTCCTCCAGACTGATCCTGCGTGCATTCTCAAAGGAATGAGCAGCGTTATGGATGGTGTGTCTCCACACCTCCCAATTGGAGGCCAAAGTGGACCATTGATGGTAGTCAATATGGCCAAGGCTGAGGTACTGTTTTAGAGAGCCTTTCTGCTGTGCCTTTTGCAACCGGACTTGCCTATCTCGCATCGGCCTCTTTAGCCATCAGCGCGCTGGCAGCAAGCATGGGTAGAGCCCTTCCCAAATCTTCGTTCGTGAATCCTAGCCATGATGAGATGCAGCAATAAAATGTACATAAAGAAAATGTGCTGATGATACTAAACTAAGGGCTGGTGGATTCCCTCAAGGGCATAGAGGCTTTACAGAGAGATCAGGGTAGACTTGAGAACTGTGCATGCCTCAACCACATTAACAAGTTCAAGTGCCAGCTTCTGCTCATTATAAGACGCTTGGACTAGATGACCTTTAAACATCATTTCCAATACAAATTGTTAAATTATTTATTATTCTCCACCTAGGACAGAGTAATCCTGGTTATACATACAAATTAGGGAATGAAAGGCTGAAGAGCAGCCTCACAGAAAGAGGTCTGCGCAGTTGGGTTGATGTCAAGTTGAATATAAGCTATCAGCATGCCCTGGCAGCCAGGAGGGCCAACCATGTGCTGTGGTGAATCAGGAAAAATGTCACTAGCTGGCCAATGAAGATGACTGTACTGATCTTCTCTGTGCTGGTGCAGCCTCACCTTGAGTACTGTTTGCAGTTTGGGTGTCTCAATGTAAGAAGGATGTTACAGTCTCAGAGTGTATTCAGAGGAGAGCCTCCAAGATGAGGAAAGATCTCGAGAGCAATACTTTTAAAGACTTTTTAAGTAGCAACTGAAGTCACATGGCTTGGTTAGCCTGGAGAAGAGAATGTTAAGAGGTGACCTCATTGCAGCCTACAACATCCATAAGGTGGGCTGTGGAAGAGGAAATACTGATCTCCTCTCTGGTGAGCAGCCATAGGACATGAGATATTGTGAGGGATCTTAATGGACACCACTGCATGATTGATGCAATCAGGTATGGGATCTTAATTATTGTGAAAACACCCCTTAAATAACCCAGATAGCATACACACTGCACACACACTGCAAACCACCTCGTAATTGGTTAATGCAAATAACACACAACTCTATTGGTGTAAAATAAAGTCCATGTGACAACTCTTTACGGTCGCTGTTTTTCAGTCTTCTGCTGCAGCTTCTGTAAGTTTACATTCCTCTCCTTGTTGATCTCCATGAACACTTCTTAAAATAACTTTTCATTGTAGTCTTAAAGGACCCTGCAACATTAATGCATCTAGCAAAGGCAGGGTCGTTCAGATGACCATTTTCTGCAAGAAATTCCCCAACAATGAGACAACATAATGAAGTTGTGTCAAGATGGTTCAGATAGGACATTAGGAAAAGGTTCTTCACTGAGGGGGTGTTTGGGCACTGGAACAGGCTCTTCAGGGAAGTGGTCATTACAAGAAATCTGTCAGAATTCAAGGAGCACCTAGATGTATTAGTCATATGGTCTATTTTCAGATAGTCCTGCCAAAAGCAGGGCATTGGACTAAATGATCCTGATGTGTCCCTTCCAGCTTGAGATACTCTATTATTTTAGAGATGTAAATTGTGTAGAATTACCTGACAAGTTGCCTTAAACAGCCTCTTTTCCTAAAAGTCTGTAAACATTAGGGATTAAAGGAAGCAAATAATAGACAGCAGCACAGGTATGCTAATTGCAGAATCTCCTAAATTCATCAGAATTAAATATTGCAGCAGGCAGTTTTGACACTGTGATGTGATATTGGCCTCCCAGATGTACATCTCTGCCATTTACAGAGCTGTTGTGTTGACTCTGTAACACAGTACAAGTGGTTTGGCAGAATATTTCTCTACTTAACACACACATCAGATCTTCATGATTAGGATGAATTTAGGAATAAAAGTTCTTCAGTTTTTCTTCTTTCTTCTACCGAGAAAATAACTAATAGATATGAATGATGGATTCTCTGAGGTTAGTATTGCAAGAATATTATAGTCAGGTGAAGTCAGAGAGAGAATAACTCTTACTAAAACAAACAAAAAAAAAAAATAAAAAAATATTACAAAGCCCCTGTAAGTCTAGGCTGTCTGTAAATAACGAGACTGAAAAAGTTTTATGTACATAGCCTTTACTCATCTGTATGCTTATAAAAGAACCCTTATATCTATCAGTCTCCCAATGTTCTGTCATTCACAAACAAATTCACTGTGTACTTGATTCATTGCTCATTAAACTTAGCTATTTAAGGAAATTTGAGATGCTTTTGGGGGTCATCTGGCCTCTAACTGCCACATCTAACTGGTCACATCATATCTGACAGTGATCTGCTTCAATGTCTTGTATCCCTGCTGAAATCTCAGATGCCTTCAGACAATTTATGAATTTTGTTTCCCTGGGTGCAAGATCTTACACTTGCCTTGTTGAACTTCATAAGGCTCTGGTTAGCCCACTCTTCCAGATTATCCAGGTCTTCTTGTAAGGTGGCTCTACCATACAAAGTGCCCACTCATTGGTATCATTGGCAACATTCATCAAGATACACTTGATCCCATCATCTGTATCACTTATGAAGATATTAAACAGCACTGGGCCAAATATCAGTCCCTGGGCACTTCTTACTTCAAGATAATATACCACAATAAAGGTTCTTTTCTAAATTGCCTTATACTTTTTCAAATTATGTGGATGACCTGCTTCATAATTGTCTACTGCTTAAAACTTCTTTTCAAATCTCTTATTTACTATGTGGGAATTCTAAGTAGAAGCCCATGAAATTATTGCAATTGTCTAGTAGCTTTCTTATGCTTGCAATAGGATATTAAAGTATTAATACTTCTATAAACTGTATTAGAATGAAATTCTAATAATCCACTGCAAAACTGGTAGACTTAGAGACTTATTCTATATCTTATTAACTTGAATGATGGCATCTCTTTAAAAGAATGTTTTCTCACTTATTGAAGCAAGAAATTCATCAGATTAGCTGGGGAACCTACATACTCACTAGAAATCTGGACAAACTGAGGGCCCTCTCTTAGAACAGAGGGAATCACAATGGTCTTCTGAAACTAGAATTTAGATACCTAAATTGTCTTTAATGTCTAGGCTACAGCCTGTGTCATGCTTATTCCCGCAACTCAGCCTTGTTTCACAAGCAAACTTCTCACTCGCTTTGAAAATTCTATCAGCATTCCAGAGCAAGAACCTATAAGCATGTAAGATCCTTTGTGTGCTGTGCTTGGATGGAGATCTTCTTCATCTAAATATTCAGAAATTTGTATTTCTGTGCACAGCCAAAAATTAGGAGTCTAATAACTTCTATTCCTAACAGGAGTGACCAAGTGAAGTAGCTAAAATTATGCAGAGTGAATGCCTAT
This sequence comes from Grallaria varia, assembly GCA_013396735.1. Lineage (NCBI taxonomy): Eukaryota > Metazoa > Chordata > Aves > Passeriformes > Formicariidae > Grallaria > Grallaria varia. The sequence continues at coordinate 10,437 of VWZG01002924.1, read as the reverse complement.
GAAAATCAAATTGCTAGATGTGATCAATATTGTAATGGCTACAACTTTCGCTTTCCTCTGCACTGCACTCTTTGTTTCATCATCCCACTGATTTTTTCGTTTATTTATTCTGCACTGCTAAACAATGTCATTGCCCTTGGTATCATCAAGAATTTAGGCCAAAGTATTGTACCCAAAAAAAAAAAAAAAAAAGGACTTTTTTCAATCAACAGTAGTGGATCTTGAGTCTATTTTCAACATATGTACAAAAAGATGATCCTCTAACCATTTCTAGAGCTCTTCCTTGATCACACTGCTTATAGGTTTCTCAGCTAATATTGAAATTAAAAGATATGAATCAAAACAACTTTCATTCATGGCAACAGTTTACATAGGACATGTGTCTCTCAGAAATTGCCAAGATCAGATAGCTAATCCAAGGAAAGGAAAAAATCTCATTCATAATTATAATGTCTGAATCTGAGGAAAAAAAATAAATCTAGTTCTAGCATGTCAGCACCATATAAAAATAGCAATGCTCAACTAAGGTTCTGAAGCAGGTATCAAATTATTTGATCTGGCATCACAATCTCTGTGGGTTTTTTGACTCATATTGTATGTGAATAGTTCATCCTGAAGAGGTGTTGAAAGGATAATTCATTTCATAAGCCATGGCATCAATTTTTGGATCCTTGCAGCTATCCTGCCCTGTCTTTTTCTATTCCTCCTCATAATTTCCAAAGCAAGGGACCCTAATTATTATGAGAGTTAAGGAGCACAGAAAGGCATCATAAGCTTACACATAACTTTATAAAATTAGATGAACCTTTATAAAATTATATAAAATTAGATGTCAGGAAATTAATTTTATTCTTGTCTATGAGAAGAGGGTGATTAGCTCAGTTGGGTAGAGCATGGTGCTAATAACACCAAAGTTGGGGATATGATCCCTGTATGGACCATTCACTAAAGAGTTGGACTCAATGTACCTTGTGAGTCCCTTCCAGCTCAGATTTTGTGATTCTGTGAGTGTTATGCCATTGGGAAGTGAAGAATTTCTTTCTGAAGGCATTGATGTCAGATTCCAGAGGGTAAACAACAAATTTCAGCACAGCCTCATTTGTCGCAGGCTTTACAGAGCAGCAAAGGAGAATGGTTTTTGAAGACAAATCCCGTATTTATTTATTTATAGGTAAAAGTGGGTCAGAGATGCATAATTATTTCTTGATGGAGGTCAGTCATTTATCACACAACTTTAATCACCAAATATAGCAAGTGATGAATACCTGTGATAGCAGGGACAGGGCAGATGTCTCTCGAAGGTTTGGTTTGGCTTTGGCTTGTTGGAGGCAGTTGAAACTCACTGAAAACAGTTCCCCTTCCCCACACTCATGTTACTGTCACTAAGCAGGAGGAGCTGCTGCTGGCTATGGGGGCACCACCAACCAGAACAGCACAACTCCCCTTTGTGTCATGGGTTGGAGGGCTATCAGAAGGAGTGGAAGAAGTCTGCTGAAGCCGAAGTGTGGCCTTCAGCTGACTATTCACAAGCATAGCATCCTTTGACATCAGTCTTGAGAAAAGCAGACCGTTTAGTTGATGCTTAGTTAACTTATGAGGGGGGCTTGGGTTTATTTTTTGTTTGGTTGTTTGGTTGGTTGGTTTGGGGTTTTTTTTCTGTGAGATGTAATTTATCAGAGAAACAATCTGCCTTCAACTGTTTATGTGCATTTCTGTTGATTTGAATTTGGCATTTTTTTCTCATGATCTACTTTGATCTTCAGTATTTATGTTATCTGTTTTCCCCTTCTGATACAAAAATGGAAGTTACTCCCCATAATAGATATAATAATAATACATTACCAGGAGCTAAATACCAAGTAATGAGGCAAACATTTTCAATATGGATAAGGTGAGAGACTTTTGTTGGTTTTAAAACAACGTAAAGCAAAAATATTCTATTTTTTACTTTTCTCAGCAGAATTTGTAAGACATATATATATCATTTTCATTTGTGGACAATCTTTATATATTTTTTTTTTAATGCAGTGTTTAATAGATAGAGAACTTAAAAGTTTTATATTGTAATTGTGAAAGTTAGGCATCTCAAAATGTGACTCTCAGCATCCAGAATAATGTGGTGAGCAAGGTAATGCATTTTTTGCAAGTTATGAGTAGTATTTTCATATTTGGCAAAGTGACATGCTTAGGAGAAATAGACATATGTTAGAACAAATTGTGAACAATTCCTCCAGGATTGCTATTTTTTTTTAATCTTTTAAGTACATGTCAGGTAGACTGTCTGTGATGTAAAAGGTCATTAGTATCAGTGTCATGTAGAGGATACTTAGGGAAAAGAAGACTGAGAGAAACAATAAAAGTAATGAATTTCCTAAGGGAATTAGTGAATGTGAAGTGAGCAAGAGGAACAGAGCTGAGATGCATCACACATCATGGTGTGAATTGCTTAATTCCTCAATAATCTGGCCCTAGATGACACAGCCATTCATTCTGGGGAGCAGAGTTAGAGTCTATTGAGAATTAAAGGTGAAATGTCTGCTTTCCACGGTATTGTGAGTCACCTTTTAGCTTGTGGTTTTCCTGTTATTTCTCGAAGTAAATATCACAGGATAGAAACTAGTTTGCCTACATCAGAATTTAGATGCTTGCATTGTCTATCCTAAACTCAAACATCACTATACACTCTTCATTTGGCACAAATGTTTTCTGGATGCAAAATTTCTTTGCATAATCATTACATCCACATTCAGAATAAGTTGGTAGGTCTCTTGGAAACCAAATTAGAATATGACATTCTTTGAATATGTAGAAACTGTTGGCTTCCTGCTGCGGGTTAAAGAGAAAACTACACCTGCTGAGTGGATTTAGGCAACATATAATTTAATCTGGATTTATGCAGGAAGCTAAAATCCCTTTAAGATTTAATTATGTCTTTGAGTACTGCAGTTCTGTATGCATAAAGTTAGAATATATCCTACTTACAAAGACACATTCACATTTGTTATAATTAAAACTTAAAAGGGCATGTTGACATACAATTTCAGTAAAGGAATTTAAAGAATGTGCAAATGGAACAGTTAATACTTTGATGTAAGTGCTACCCAAGTTCAGAGGGGAAAATTCTGCTTATTCCAAAGTCTTTTATTTTCCTCTTGGCTCCAAGGCACTTCTTTCCCTATGACATTAAAAATCACATCCCTTCTTTGCATCTCTTTTCACCTTTTTTCTTTGGGGATATGAATAGGGAGGGTGAAAATCCACAGAGAAGAATTACTGGTGATGCTAATTCTGCTCTGTATTCTTTTCAGCCTATCCTAAAAGACCTTTTTTTTTTTTGCCTTTTCATTTATGGAAAGAACTACATGAACAATAAGGAGCACATCTTCTCTTGGAACCTAAACTGGTGATATTTTATTTGTATTTTTGGAAACAGATTAAGAGAGGTAAAATGGTCAAGAACCATAAGAAAGAGTATAGAATGGTATTTTGTGAAACATATAAACCTTTAGAGAAATACTAGAAGATAAACAGTTTTGTCTAAGAGATCACTCTTCTTTTAGTGAGCTTTTGAACGGTGGCTCACTAGGAGGCAGAACAACTGCATCTTTGAGCTGTGCATCTCACAGCTGTGAACAAGGTCAACAGGAGAATATATTCTAATTGCATAGTTCGGAAAAAAAAATCTCTTCATATTCGGCATCTCCTGTTATAAAGATACAAATAAAGATTTGGAAAAGTCAAAATGCTTTACCCTGCCCAAATTGCAAGCCAAGACTACTTCAAGGACTTAAAAAAGACTTTCTTATCCCTGATTAGGGCTAATAATGAAGGAATTCATGGAACAAATCCAGAAAACCAAAATTCACCTTTCAGTTGCTCAGAGCAAAACTTTGACATCCTTATATTTTTGGCTTTCTACTGTAGGACAGTAGATTCTGTATCTGCTACATCTATAATAGCACAGTAGATGCTCCATCACAAATGCTGTACTTCAGTTTCCATCTTGTACAGGGTATTTCCTGTAGATAGTTACTCAACTGTGTACACTGTCAAAGTTGAAAGAAACTTTTATTCATCAATTTGAATACATTACTCTGAGTACGTCTTTGCTCATGCTTATGCATTTGAGCCAGTAGTTTTTGATATCTCACTTTACAGTAGTCTGACCATGAACTCTGTCCTATGGCATTTTAGCCTGTTTAGTCCTCAAGGTTGTCCTATTTTGCTGTTCAGAGTTTACCCTTCCCTGTATTGTTTTTTTCACTAAGTGCAGAATTTCTGCTTCTCAGGTCTTGAAGGTTGTTTTTCCCTATGATTATTATAATTTCCTTTATACTTTGTTCTGTTGGCCTGTCAGATCACAACAACTTGAGAAAAAGATATGTTGTGATGAACTCACTGTGGTGAAGAATGAGAACAAAGAAGAGAAGAGAATATTTCTTGCTCAGTTCGGTGTCATTAAATAAGTCCTTTTTTTGAACAGTATTTTGGAAGCAAATCCTTCCAATACTTAGCAAGTCAGATTTTTTTCCTGGGGTGTATAAGGAATCTTTTTATAGCCTTTTCACAAAACTGAAGTATAGAGCTCAAAATACACAGGCTGAATGTAACCCTATCTTTGAACTGGGTTTTGGTCTTCAGCACTTAGTCTATGGCAGTGCTTCTTTCATGGCTGTGTTCAAAATTGCCCTTAAGTTTACCTATTATAGAAACCTTTAAAGGTCCAGACATTTTAGAATACAGTGTGAGTATATGAAGGAAGTTATATGTTAAAATGTTCCATTGTGAGGGCTATAAAAACTCATTAAAATATTTTCTGGTCAACGCTGATGTCTTCTTTTTGATTTAAGAGCTGATTTTCAAAGGTACAGATACTGGAACTTCTTTAATTACTTAAGTCAACACACATGTTTAAAGAATAGCTATACTAATGCACATTTCCTCTCTGAACTATGAATCATGGGGTACACAGACATCTAGGGTAGCAATAAATGAGTTAACACTGGAATTAGAAGCTCTAATTATCCTGTACAGGGAATTGTTGAGAAAGATACAGGGTTAATTGGTCTGGATACAATACCTTTTTAATGGAAGTACATTGTCTTTGTTGACCCAGTCAGGCAGCTCTGTTTTGTGTTGTGAAATATTTTTCCAGCTGCCAAAGGCTTTCCCATAGATATGACAAACAACAAGTTATGCTGTGTAGCTCTTGTAAGTAAAAAAATATTTGTAGGTAGCTCCCTAAATGCAGTTGTGATCATAATCATAATGTAAAAATAAAATGCATTAATGGAACTTACGTTTTGGGATTTTTAATTTGAGACACATTTTATCTGGTGTATTTTATCTGGTTGGTTACCTTTTATCACATTTTCCATGTAATTTTTTTAAAAATGAAACCTTAAAATTTCATCTAAATTTTCACATTCAGGAAGCTAAGGTTATCTCTTACTATATCATACATCTTAACAGCTCTGTATCCCACATTTGGCTTGTGATTAACAAGTTATAGTCCTTAAATTACTGAGGCATAGATGGTGTCTTTCCCTGAAGATCAGAGATTACCCAAAGCCATGATTTACCTTTTTATTACCTGACTTTCTGAGCACGAACAGTAGTACAATATCCACCTTGTAAAATGCCTCATTTAATCTAAACTTTTCAGGTGACTAGCAGCAATTTATTGCAATAAGAAAAGAAAAAGTGAGAAAGGTTTTGGGTTTTTTTTCCACTTCATTTTGTCTTCTCATTTTTCTTATTACTAAAAGATATCAGTGGAAGAATTGAGAGATCACAACCTAAAAGGTAAACTTCTGACAAAATTAATGAAAAATATTTTTTAAATGGACTAATACAAGTTCTTTAAAATTTTAAAATAATTATTTTTTTTCAAAAATACACTAAAATTTGAGCAACCAATGAGCTCAATTATATTTTTTTTATTAGAATCTCACCAGTCACTGAAAAAATTATTTTTTTATTAATAAGTTCCAGGTTTGATTAGAATATCAACAAATTATTATTAGTAACAGTCAGTAAAAATGCAACAGTTAAAATATATATTTAGTGGTAAATTATTAAAAATATATGTGATTAAATATTTAAAATGTTTAAACACTAATTTATAGTAATGTCTATTTATTTTATTTTAATTAAATCTAAGTTGAATTGTCTTCTTGAATAGAAATATTTTGAAGCTAAGTCTTTTTCTGTGCATATAAATTGATATTAGGTAAAAAGATCAAGTGAAAATGACTTTATATGAGAAGTATGCAATAGATTACAAAACTTCATGAAATTCTAGAGACAAGATACAGAGAAACCTTTTCTACTAAAAATAATCTTTCATTTAAATATTTTTTGCATCTCGTTAAAAGCTTGACAGGAAATGAAACCATAAATAATAGTTTTTTGGGACCTTAACTTACAATGAAAATTTATATTAATCTAAAAAGGTCCTAAATTATAACAATAACTCAAAATTACTTTTTTCAATCTTCCCTCAGGAAGTAGACATCACCTTCTTACATCTTAATGGAAAGGCAGAACCATCTCCACTCTGCTTTTTAATTCTGAGATGTTATGGATAGTGGACAGCAGAAGTAACAACAGCACTGCCATGCCCGTGTGCTCTCTGGTGCAATTCTGCAAGTTTGACACTTTACCTTGTGTAAAAGGCAGAAGTGCATGTGGGAGAAGAGAAGTATACCTGGTTCTCATCCAGACATTTAGTGAGCTGGGAAATGTAGTCTTGGACTAATGCCATGTAGTGCACTTTAATTGTATAAACTCATTACTGGAATAGCAAATATCACTGATCACAGATAATAATTTTCTTCCTTATTTGATCTTCATATGTTTTGGAAGAATAAGACAGCACATAGTTTTAACTCTATTGCCAGAGACAATGTTGGAAAAGAGGAAACAACACATCATTTAATTAAAGCAGTATGCTTTAAAATGGAAAAGAACTGCAATCTATGTCTTTGTTAAATTCAGTAAACTAGACTATTGTAACACCTATTAATACACTATTAATTTCAAAGCATATCAGAATTCAGCATATAGTTCTTGATCCTTGAAGATTTATATTTATTTATAAAACACAGGAAACAAACCTTTCATCTTCACAACCAACAAAAAAAATGTACTGTTCTGTTAAAGATAACAAAAAAATACCCAGTATCTAAAGTTTGCAATACTGTTCCACTGTACAGCTGCTATCTACAAAGGGGACACACTTAATCTCTCAAAAATTGAGATTTTTCTGCATGAGTAGCCAGATATGAAGATAATGAAAAGTTGTGGAGTTGGCATCACAGGAAAGTTTTCACTCTGGGGCAATTGGTCCTCTTACAGAAGAGAGGATTAAACATTTTTAACAGGAGAATTAGAGTTCATCTCCACATCTGCAATGTTGCATGTGCTAAATGTTCTGTAAACCACCTCACTTGCATTGTGGAATTCTCTGATAGATACAGTAGGCTGTATATTTCATCCTTAATTCAACAGTGTTCTAGGTGTTCAACCTCTTTTACAGCCACACAGTGTTTCAATGAAGCCAGAAGTTTCTCTGCAATACCCTACTTGTATGGAATAAATGAAAATGATGGAGCTCTCTTTTGGATGCCATCTCATTTTGTCCCATCCAGAAAATGTCTTTCCATAGTGATGGGTTCACCTGGGTTGAATTCCAGGTACCCACCCAGCTGCTCTATCACTCCCCAGCCAGACAGGGGCGAGAATAAGGTGGAAACAAACAAACCAGCACAAATCGTGGGTTGCAATAAGGCAGTTTATATTTATACAAAATGCAAAAGTAAAAGCAGCATGTGCGCATGCAAAGCAGAAGCAGCAATTAATCTCTACTTCCCATGTATAGCTATGGTCAGCCACGTCTCTGGGAAGCAGGGCCCCTATGCGTGTGTCGGATGTTAGCAGGCAGCCATCGGAGACAATGAGTGCCTGCCCTTCCTGCTTCTTGCCCCAGCTTTTATATCTGGGTTGACGTCATATGGTATGGAATATCCCCTTGGTCAGTGTGGGTCAGCTGGCCTATTTGTGTCCCCTCCCAGGATCTTGCCCTTGACTGAACAGTGAGTGCTGTGCTCAGTGGTAGCCAAAACATGGGTGTGTTATTGACACCACTGCAGAGCACAGCACTGTGAGGGCTCCCATGGGGAAACAAATTCTGGCTCAGACAGACCCACCACATCCATCCAAAATACAACTTAAATAACTGGTTCTGATCCTTTAATGAGAAAAGGAATACTGAAGTACAGTAAAATACTAGTTACAGTGGTTACTTTAGGTAAAAAGAAAATAGTACTTTTTTTCTACAAAAGATTGGTCTCTTGTTGTGGATGGGAGGACTAGAATATTTCCAGTGTTGCACTGTGAATCAAATTGTACTTAAAATCATGAGTAGAAATCTACAAAAAAACCAAAAAACAAAAAAACCAAACCAAACCAAAAAAATCTAAACAAAACCACACACACACACATAACAAGCAAACAAACAAACAAAAACCAAACCAACCTCAAACTCCCACATTAGTAATATTTGGAAAGCTTGTGGAGACTGAGAGAAAGATGAGTGTGAAGTATCAACAAACACAAGAATCACTGGAAATAACTAAAATAAAATTACATTTAAATAGAAATTAAAAGCTAATACATCTTGGAGGAAATATAAGAACAATATACTAATTGAGTATTATGAAAAGTGATGCTGTTAAAAGCAACTGGCCTATCTTCAGAGAACAGCTGAACTATTTTTAATGCACATATATTTAATACACTTCTAATACAATGAAAATAAATAAATAAATACTGTAGTGGGTTGACCCTGGCCAGATTCCATGAACTCATTAAATCCCTTTCTGCAACTAGGCAGAAGGGAGAGGGGTCATCCACCCACCACCCTCATGGGCAAAAAACAGACTCAAAGTGAGATAATACCTACATTTATTACTAACAGGATAAATGCTAAACCAAATAGTGAGAAAAAAAAAAAACAAAAACCAGT
>VWZG01002923.1:81072-154835 GCA_013396735.1 Grallaria varia | reverse complement strand
TGGTTGTTCCATGAGAAGCACCCCCTGGTTCCATGGGGTCACTGATCCCCATTCCCAGGGCTCCAGGGCGCTCAGACCCAGGTGAGGAGGGAAGGAAGGGCCATGGGAAGGCTGAGCCAGGATGGGCATCACCAGCAGCAGCTTGAGAACAAACTCCCCGAGCTGGGAGTCTCCTCTTCCAGCAATGGGCAGGACCTGGAGCAGGGACAGGGAAGCAGGAGCATCCCGAGGGCACAGGTCCCACAGGTGGGCCCTGAAGGAACCTGGAGGAAGTGGTGGAAGCCCTTGCTGGCCCTCAGAGTGGGTGTCCCACCTGATCCAGAGCCAGGTGTTCCCTCTGCACCCACCAGGACTCTCCTGGCCATGCTCTCCCTTGGCCTCTCCTCTGCCTGGACACTTCCAAGTGGAAAAACAAGGGGTGTGGAGAGCAGATGCTGCTTTCTAAAGACACAGATCCCAGCAGGACCCAAAGCACAGGAGGCTGCCCATCCACAGCCTCAGCATTCCAAAATAAAACACCCTCTCCTGGCAGGGGCAGCCCAGCAGTGCAGGGAGATCCAGGAGCTTCCAAGGGAAGGCTGGAATGGGATGGAACAGGATCCCCACGGGGAGTAAATGCATCGTGGTGGGGAGGTTTGGGCTGGAAACCTTCAAAGGTCATCCAGCCCAAGCCTCGAAGAAGGAGGTTGGAGAACTGTCCCCAACACACTCTCAGAAGGAGACTTGTCCCCAGCAGGGCGAGGACAGGAACCAACCCCCCCTGAGCCAGCCCTGACCAGGCCCCACAGCCCAGCAATGCCCTCGTGGCAGATGTTTCCAGATGTGATGGAAGAGCTGACCAAGCTGGAACACCTTTGCCCTCCCAGGTTACAACTGCACAAGTTCCTTCCCCAAGTGCTGAGTTTGGACTGAAGGAAGAAGAGCCTCAGCCCTTGAACCCACAGCTGGGCGAGTGTCAGGCTGAGGAGTCCTGGGAGTTTGGAATCCCTGGATTCAAACAGGGATGAGTAGATTTCTTCACAACCAAACAATGCAACCATCCTGTCTGGGGGGCTTCAGCCACTGTGGATCACAGTCAGACCTTCCAAGCTCTCCTTCATCCCACCAGTGAATCCAGCTCCCCATCCCAGAGCCAAAGCAGGGGGAGCACAAACCAGGCACTAAAAGATAAAGTGCTGTCACCAGCAGGAAGGAAAGAAAGGAGATGGAAGCACAAGGAAGTCTTTCTAATCCGTCTGGTCAGGGAGTTCCTGCTGCTGGGAGGAACCAGCTGGAGATGGTGCTCAGTCTGAAATGTCACCTGCTGGGAGGAACCAGCTGGAGATGGTGCTCGGTCCAAAATGTCACCTGCTGGGAGGAACCAATTGGAGATGGTGCTCAGTCTGAAATGTCACCTGCTGGGAGGAACCAGCTGGAGATGGTGCTCGGTCCGAAATGTCACCTGCTGGGAGGAACCAGCTGGAGATGGTGCTCGGTCCGAAATGTCACCTGCTGGGAGGAACCAGCTGGAGATGGTGCTTGGTCCGAAATGTCACCTGCTGGGAGGAACCAGCTGGAGATGGTGCTCAGTCTGAAATGTCACCTGCTGGGAGGAACCAGCTGGAGATGGTGCTCGGTCCGAAATGTCACCTGCTGGGAGGAACCAGCTGGAGATGGTGCTTGGTCTGAAATGTCACCTGCTGGGAGGAACCAACTGGAGATGATGCTCAGTCCGAAATGTCACCTGCTGGGAGGAACCAGCTGGAGATGGTGCTTGGTCTGAAATGTCACCTGCTGGGAGGAACCAGCTGGAGATGGTGCTTGGTCTGAAATGTCACCTGCTGGGAGGAACCAGCTGGAGATGGTGCCTGGTCCGAACTGTCACGCCCGGGGGGGACGTGCTGCACTCCCTGGTGCTCCCTCTCCTCCTCTCTCCCACTGCACCTCCAACTCAGCAGAGAGGTGTAGATGTTCCCAGCACCACGGCTGTCCAGACTGACCCACACTTCTCCTAAAGGACCCGGCCTTGTTGGCATCACGAGGTGACGGTGGGACAACTCCACATCCCTGCTGTCCCACCCCCAGCCCCTCCATCCTCCAGCAGTGTTTGCCCACTGTCTCCCTCAGCAATCCGGGTGCCTCCCCAGCCCTGGCTGGTGGGAAAATTGCTGCTCAGTGGCTGCTCTGCAGCAAATCCCAAGTCCAGGCTCGGTGCCTTTGGAGCCCTCCCGGCATGGTGGGTCCGGCGAGCCAGAGGCACCCAATCCCAAAAAACAGGAAGGTTTGCTCCTCCAGGCTGACATTTAGCAGCAGGGACAGGTTTTCCTCAACACAACCCTCAGGAAGTTCCTTTTTTAATTTGGCAACGAGCTGTGTTCCAGCTTCCTGCCGAAGCCCTCGCTGGCAGCAGTGGTGTGGAGGAGAGGGAATGTGTGACAGGCACGGAATGGCTGGACCCCGGCAGGATGTGGTAACACAGAAGGAATTCTTTTCTCTGGCTTTGATGACTCCAAAGTATCTTCAATTATTGCAAACAGGTTTCAGGCTCTGGCTCGGCGCTCCCACAGCGGGGTCAGGGGGTTGTGGGCCTGGAGCCACATGGATGAGATCCCACCAGCCCAAAGCTCGTCCTTCAGCAAGGGAAAAGCTCTTCCCAATTTGCAGACAGAGGAGAAACCAGCTGGACTCTGCGATCCCTGGGGGTTCTTTCCAGCTCAGGATATTCTGTGATTCCACAATTCCGAGTTGAACTTGCAAAGCCATAAAAGATCAGGGAGGGGGAAGACAAAAACTGGGCTCTCTCAGAAACAACATCAGTCCCAGCCCTGCACTCCTGGCTTCCCACCTCAGCTCTGCTCTGCCAGGCTCCAGCTTCCCAGGCCCCCTCTGGAAGCACATCCTGGGGATCAGGAGCAGGTGCAGTTACAGAGCATGGCCTGGGAAAGGTGCCAGCTCCAGAATCCAGCAGCGTGGGCTGCCAGGATGGGACCAGTGGGGCACTGGGATGGGGCAGGGGCAGGGCAAGGCTGAGGCTCAGCAGCTCAGGGCACTCTGGCTCCCCTTCCAGCACATCCCTGGGCCAGGTTTGGTCTCCTTGGGCATTCCCGGGTGATCCTGGAGAGTCACAAACCGCCGGACACTGTGGAGTTGGGAATGGCTCAGTGACAGCCCGTGCTGAGCTCTAGGGGGGTTGTGCTGCCCATTCCAACAGGGACACAGGCTGGGCCAGGCACCCCCTACACCAGGTGACACCGAGGTGGCACCAAGGGACAGGGGGTTTGCTTTCCCACAGCACAATCCCCTCTCCCATTTAGGTTGGGCAAGAGCTCTGAGATCACAGAGCCCAAGGGTGAGCAGCCACTGCCAAGGCCACCACTGCTCCATGTCTGTCCTGCCCCCACATCCGACTCCGGGAACGTTGTGAACATCAGGGCAAGGAGAGTCACTCCCACAACAAGGATCTGTCCATGCTCATCATCCAAGGAGTGCTGGGGTTATCTCAGTGCTGGAAGGCACAGGGGGTTCCACAGAATCCCTGGGTTGGGTCCTTCTCCAGCAGCCTCTCCACGCTGTCCTGTGAGTTCCTCTGCCACGAGCACAGCCGAGCCCTCCCCGCAGGGGACAAGGGATGGGGGCCGAGTCCTCCTGCTGATCCCTGTGCTCTGGGGGGAAGGGGACACAGGAGGTCCAAGGAGCACCCCAGCCTGGCCCCTTTTCAGAGAAGGATCCCATAAAATCGGGGTGATGAAAAGCCTCTCCTGGTGTTTGCTCATCTCTCTCACCGGAGGTACAAACAATGGGGTGGGATATCATTAATTAAGGCTGCTGCCCCTCCAGTAATCACTCATTTAAAGCCTCCGGAGGCCCCAGCACTCTGCTGTGTGCTGGGAAAGAAGCTGGAGCTGCCCAACTTCCAGCTGCAAAACATCTGGGTTACACTGTCCTCCTGGATTCCAGGACATTGCATTCGGCTCCTACCAGAAGCTCATGGATGTTCCTTGCCCTCCCCTCGGAGCTCTACTGCCCTTTGCCAGCTTTTCCTCGAGCTGTCATTCCCTCAGCAGGAGCACCATGTGCAGTCCCATCCCTCACACACAGCAGGAAACATTCCCAAGCATTCCCAGGGCTACCAAACCCTTCCCTTTGCAGTGAATGAGGTGGCAGAGTCAGATCCCCCATTGGAAGACAAAGGCTGTCTGTGCACGACACGCTCAGGAACCAACAAAATAACTGCACACCTTGTTCTAAATCTCTTTGAGCGCAGCATTCCCAACCCTCCTCCCACCTCCAGGCAGCAGGAGAGCACGAGAGGGCAGAGGGACCTCACCCAACCCCGAGGCAGGAGAGCACCAGCTCTTGGTGGCCCCGGGATGCTCCAAGGGGTGCTCAGAGCCAAGGCCTGATTGCTGGAGGTGGGAGAGTCCCCAGGAGGGATTGGAGGACAAAAAGCAGCCACTGCTGGCCCTCAGAGCACCAGGGCCAGCAGGGAGGTGTTTCCCAAAGCCTAAATGTGGGTTTTTTTCCAGTAATTTCACTGTTGCAATCCCCCTTCCACTGTAGTTTTAGTGGTGCTTGGCCCAGCTAAACTCAGCCCATCCTGATTCCCACTGAATCCATCCTCCTCTTCCCCCTCACTGTGCACTCCAATAAATAAGTTTTTTACAAGTTCATTGTGCATTGTACCACCTAAAAAACCAAAATAAAATAGATGAAATCTATACTTTTTTCACCACGTCTCCATAAAGGCAGCCTTTTGGAGGCTCTTTCCATACAGGAGACACCAAGTCATGACACAAGTCACTGCCCTGGTGGCAGCAGAGCCAGGCAGAGCAGGGTGTTTTTGTGAACTACCATTGAGAACCCACTGAAAGCACAGGAACACGACAGCAAAAATGCACTTGGTCAAGAAATGTCCACGGCTGAGCCCGGTCAGAGTCAAGTATCAAACCCACCCCACTCCATCCCCAGCAAATCACGGCGTGCCCGGAGCAAAACCAACAGGCTGAGAAAAATCTGCCACCTGGAGCAGCACAGAAGCACAAGGGTCAGTCTTCCCGAGGTTGGGAAAAGGGCTGAACCACCACCAGGGATCACACACCCCCCTGTTCATGCGCCCAAAGCGAGTTATACCAGGTTTAGCTACCAAAATTCACAGTGTGCCACCCGAGTGCCACCAGCGACTGCAAAACGGCCCAGCGGAGGAGTTTGGATGGGGCAGGGCTTGGAATTCTGCTCCAGCTGTGCCCTGGAGCTCTCGATGCCACGGGCACAACTCAAACCCACCCGGGGCTGGCAGCGCCCAAAGGGGCTCCCAGGGAGCAGAATTCCCTCCGTGTGCTGCCAACAGGGTGGATTTGGGGCTATGGACAGAGGCAGGGGAATAAATAAGCTGCAGACCTTCCCAACCACTGGGTCTGGCGTTGGTCAACCCTCCAGAGGAGCACCAAGGGGTCAAACTAGAGGCACAGTTCTGACGGACGAAATAGCACCGAGGAGGCTCTTTTACATCTCTGCTGGTGTGCCAGTCCTGTAGTATTCAGAGAATTTAATAATAGCTTGTACTTATGAGTCTAGGTGGAATAAAATAAGTCAAAATTGTTTTCACTTTAAAAAAAGATAAATACTTTTATCTAAACTATCAACAATACAAACTGGAGCTTTAAGCGTTTCTTCTGCCTTTTTTTTTTTTTGCCTTTTTGTTTTTTTGCCTTTTTTTTAAACTCAGATTCACAGTAAATATTTGCTCTGTTGTTTAGGTCTTTTTATGGTTTTTATTTTGTCCAGTAGTAAGAGAGTAGAAACCCCTGCACAGGCCAGGTGAGCACCTTTCAGTGGAAGCCGAGTGAAGTTGGTCCACGTTGTCCTTGCATAGGTCACATTGGGTTGAGGTAGAAATCCTAGTTACCTGCACAACAGGAGGAGAGGAAGAGACTCATCTAAATACAAGAGCACAATCTGCTGGGTTAGATGTGACAATCACTCCTACACTGCTCCGAGAACCTCCTCAGCCAGCAAAGGTGGAGCAGCTCCTGGCCCAGACCCCGTGGGATGAAGGGATGGATGTTCCAGGGGACACAAAGCCCCTCCAGCTGGTGAGGGTTTTGGAGCTGACAGTGCCACTGTGCTGAGCTCTGTCCTGTGGGACTGACCTCCAGGGGAGGAGGAAGGACTTCCTGCCCTCGGTATCCCACTTTTTCTAGCATACATTAATCTGCTTTGGATTTTTTATTACCAGGAGGGAGGAAATGCTGTGAATTCCAAACTGGTTTGGGCTGGAAGGGACCCTAAAGATCACCCCGTTCCATCCCCAGCCATGGGCAGGGACACCTTCCACTAGCCCAGGGTGCTCCAAGCCCTGTCCAGCCTGGCCTTGGACACTTCCAGGGATCCAGGGGCATCCCTTAGGAAATCCATTCCAGGGCCTCCCCACCTTCACAGGGAGGAATTCCTTGCCAATATCCCATCTAACCCTGCCCTCTGGCACTGGGAAGCCATTTCCCCTTGTCCTGTCCCTCCATCCCTTGTCCCCAGTCCCTCTCCAGCTCTCCTGGAGCCCCTTTAGGCACTGGAAGGGGCTCTGGGATCTCTCTGGATCCTTCTCTCATCCAGGTGAACACCCCCAGCTCTCCCAGCCTGGCTCCAGAGCAGAGAAGCAAAGCAGGTTATTTTAGCTCCCAGTTCCAGATTCCAGGCTTGGCTCAGCAAGGACTGAGCCCAGGCACTCACTCCAGAGCCTCTGGAACTGCTCAAACATGGGATGTTTGTCCAGGAGCTGCAGGGATTGGGACCACAGCCTGGGCACGTCTGTCACACACCAGTCCAGCTCCTCATCCCAGCTCTGCCATTCAACTACTCTTCTCCTCAAGTCATTTCTGTGCCTGGTCTGTTTTCCTGACAACCTTCCAGGGACAGGGACCATCACCCTGGATGGACTTGGAGCCCAGTCCAGCACAGCCTCAGGTCCAGAGGCTCTCACTGTACAGACCCCCAAAGCTGATCCTCCTCACCATCCCCATCCTCCTCCTCCTCCTTTTTCCTCCCCATCTTGTCTCTCTCCAGGGTCTTCCAAGCCCACGGAACTCAAAGCCCTTCCTCAGCCTGCCTGTCCCATGGGGAAGGACAGGGGCAATACTTACGTTCCTCACCAAACCCTACGGAGGCTTTTGGGATGCCTGTGGAGCAATTGGATGAGGAAGACACTCCACACAACGCACAGAGAAGCTCTCAGGTATATTGTAATTGAGTTTTATAAGCAGCAAAAAAAAAGGAGCATTCAACCACGGACCAGTGGACAGCGACAACAGCACGGACCTACACGGAAAGCACGGAGCCACCTCCGGCACCGGGCACGCTGAGGCCACTTGGCAAGGCACGAGTTGGGCTCCAGCAGGATGCCCCGTGACCCACAGCCAGCCCCCAGCCCTGCCCTGGCACACACACTTTATTGTGGAGTTGCTCTAGAGACAGTGGAAAACCTGCTTTGGGAGAAGTGGACACAGCCTGTGGATGCCCTACGGAGAAGGTGCCGAGGATTCCCCACGATCCCATCCACGGGGCACCCGGAGCTTGGAGCCCCTTCCTGGCAGCCCTGACATGCCAGGGGAGTCCCAGTGATTCCAGAGGGGCAGGGACACTGACTGCACTGCAAGCCCAGGGAATTGGCTCTCCAAGGAAAGCTCCAGCCTGGAACATGGAGATCTGGAATTCTGTGAGTGTCTAGAGCAGCTGTTGTGACCAAGGACACCATGGACAGTCCCAAAGCAGCACCACCGGACAGGGATAAACTGCAGGAGGGCCAACAACTCCATAAACCACAGGGCAAACACCCATTCCCTCCTCACTGCTGATCCTCAGGAACACACACACACAGTGCCAGGAAGCGATCCCGGCATTCCTGAGCACGGATGTGCCGGAGCACATTCCCCCTGGGAGCATTCCCGTCGGGAAATCCTGACTCCCAGAGCACAGGGCGGCCACACTTCCCAGCCCCTGCCACCCCACCACGTGCTTCCCACACTTTAGAGTTGGATTCCCACACTTTAGAGTTGGATTCCCACACTTTAGAGGGGGTTTTCCCCATTTTAGAGGATTTTTTCCACATTTTAGAGGTTTCTTCCCCGGTTTTAGAGGATTTTTCCCATGCTAGACATTTCTTAGCCCATTTTAGGTTTCTTTCTCTGTTTTGAAGGATTCTTCCCATATTTTAGAGGAGTCTTGCCCCATTTTAGAGGTTTCTTCCTCCATTTCAGAGGGTTTTTTCCCCATTTTANATTTTAGAGGAGTCTTGCCCCATTTTAGAGGTTTCTTCCTCCATTTCAGAGGGTTTTTTCCCCATTTTAGAGGATTCAGCCCCTGCTTTAGAGGTTTATTCCTGTGTTTTAGAGGACTCTTCCCCATTTTGGAGGACTCTTCCCCAGTTTAGGGGCTTCTTTCCCCGTTTAAGAGGTTTTCCTCCATTTTAGAGAATTCTTCCTCTGTTTTAGAGGTTTCTTACCATTTCAGAGGTTTCTTTCTCCTGTAGAGATTCTTCCCCATTTTAGAGGATTATTCCTCCATTTGAGAGGCTCCTTCCTCTGTTTTAGAGGATTCCATTTTACAGGATTCTTCCCCAGTTTAGAGGATTCTTCCTCTCATTTTACAGGATTTCCCCCCATTTTACAGGATTCTTCCCCATTTTAGAGGATTTTCTCCCTTTTGCAGAATTCATCCCCATTTTACGGGATTTCTCCCCTTTTACAGAATTCACCATTTTAGAGGATTTTCCCCCTTTTACAGAATTCATCCCCATTTTACTGGATTTCTGCCCTTTTACAGAATTTGCCATTTTACGGGATTTCTCCCCTTTTACAGAATTCACCATTTTAGAGGATTTTTCCCCCTTTTACAGAATTCATCCCCATTTTACTGGATTTCTGCCCTTTTACAGAATTTGCCATTTTACGGGATTTCTCCCCTTTTACAGAATTCACCGTTTTAGAGGATTTTCCCCCTTTTACAGAATTCATCCCCATTTTACTGGATTTCTGCCCTTTTACAGAATTTGCCATTTTACGGGATTTCTCCCCTTTTACAGAATTCACTATTTTAGAGGATTTTCCCCCTTTTACAGAATTCATCCCCATTTTACGGGATTTCCCCCCTTTTACAGAATTCACCATTTTAGAGGATTTCCCCATCTTTGACAGAATTCACCATTTTAAAGGATTTCCCCCCCTTTTTAAGGAACTCACCCCCCATTTCACAAGCCTCTTTTCCCCCCTCCTCCCCTCTTTAACAACCATCACGCCCCACCGTGCTGCGGGGGGATTGGGGGGGGCTCTACACCCAAAGCCTTACCTTGCAAAGCCAGCCCCGGGAGGGGGAGTTTAAGCCACGTTTTGAATTTTTTTAGCGTGGCTTAACCCCCGGGAGGGTGACCCACATGGCGCTGGCAGGGGCAGGCTGCGGGGCCAGCGGCGCGCGGGGCACGGCCACGGGCACGGGCGGGTGGTGCACGGTGAAGGAGGGACGGGAGGGTTTGTGCTGGAGAGAAGCCAGTTTAAGAGACAAAGAAGCGTTAGACTGGACAGGAGCAGAGGAAGAAGAGGAGGAGGAGGAAGGAATGAAGGGCTCTCCGGGCGGGAGGCTCTGCAGGAGCGCCGGCTCGGGGTTAGGAGCGAGCAGAGGAGGAGGGGGAGGCAAAGCAACGTTAGGAGGGGGGTGGAAAATGGATTGCAGCGGCGCTCTGTGGAGGTGCTGAGCGGCTCGAGGCTCGCTGGAGGTTGCTAAATGAGAGGCAGAGGGTGGGAAGGATGAGGATGAGGTGCTGGCAGCAGCCTGCAGAGGGTTTAAGCTTAGCACCGTGCTGCTAGAGACAGCAGTGCTGCTGAAACTGGCTCCGAATTGATGAGGAGAGGAGGCAGAAGGCACCGCGTGGTTAAAAATACCTGCAAACAGGAGAGAAAAACTCAGCTTCAACACACGGCCTTTGTACAGTCTCAAAGTGACAAGAGAAACGAAACAAACAAAAACAAAACAAAAAAAAAAGCCAAAAAAAAAGTAATAAAAAAGCAAAATTATAATAGTTCCAGCCCCATACAAAAAATATGCAGCGTGAGAAGGCAGCAAGCAATGGGAGATAATGGTGCAGGCCAGGAGGTACGAAAGAGTCCACTTACCTTTCCTACTGCCAACCTCTAAATGGTGAGCCCCAAGAACTGCCAGTTCTAAAGCACACGGGCAGGGTTGGGGTGGGATTATGTGGTCTCTTAGAGCTGGTAGTCTGGAGACTCTTCCCTCCCCACCCTCCTTTCCCCCCCCCTGCTTACAGGGCAGCAGAGGGGACTTGCAACTGCAGCAAATCTATGTGCTGAGAGATGGGAGAGTTAGGATTTCCCGACACGGTGCCCAAAGGATCATGGACAGGTGAGAAAAACCACCCTGGACACTTGGAAATGGCAGGTCCAGCCTATCTTCTAGTCCTGCCTTCTTGTCCCCGGTGTGGGACACAGAAGCCAAGCCCGTGCAGATCCCAGAAGTGCAAGGTGCATATGGCATTGCCCTTCCCAGCCCAGAAATGCTCCTTGTGTCCATCCGAGAGCCAGAATCACTACACAACTGCCAACACCATCTCCTCAGATGTTCTGCTCCTCCTGGGTCACGCTAAATCCATCCAAGACCTAATCCCAACCTTTTAACTCGAGTTCACGAGATCCTTAACTCGGCACCACAACAAGTGAAATCTGTTACCTGCAGTCAGACCTAAGTCGGTTCCAACACAGCAACATCTGACCAAGCAAACATTAGCAACCACAAAGTCTGGGTGTATTGGTTCGTTAGGGTGACACAACAAGCTCATCTAGCAGACAAAGCTCATGAGATTTCACTGCGGGGAACTGAACTCATCCTAGCAATTCCAAGAGAGAGAGAAAGAGAGAGAGAGAGAGAGAGAGGAGACTGCTTATGTGGGACGGATCTGCTTCACATCCTGTAGAAAGGAAAGGGTTTCACCCCTGCAGAGGCAGTGTCAGACTTTCCTTCAGGCCCTGCCTTATACCAGAGAAAGAGTTCTGCCTACCTCCAACTGTTCCACCTGTAACCCCAGGAGAGAAGTTCCCCATAGTGTGAGAATTAGTCAGTCTGGTTGCAGCTGATGACACGTGGACCAGACTGGCAGCAGCTGGCATGGAATTAAATAAGGACTGCAATACTGAGGAGTTTGTCACCGAGTTGAGGTTTGCTTGCAAGGCCATGGGGCCGAGGGGGAACTGCGATCCAGTGGTCAGAGTGTTGAGGAAGGGGTGGTGTGTCGGGACAGAAGACGCCGGGTTGCCTGCTGAGGAAACAGCAGTAGAAAGGCTTTTACCATTCAGAAGGCCACCGGACGAGACAGCAGCAGAAATGAAAAGGTTGTGGCCGTTTTTAAACTCCACCTCTCGGTCCCTTCCCTTGCCGACCTTCCCGTTGTGCTGCAGGGGGTTCTTCTCCGAGGAGCCCCCAGCGCGGCCGCCCACGTCGCCCAGCTCTTTGCCCTTGGCCCCCGGGCGAGCCAGCTCGTCCCCCTTGGCACTGCCCAGCCCTTCCAGCTGCCTCTTGTTCAGGAACAGGTTGGTGTCCGACACGGCCACGTCTTTGCCCCGCTGGGATGGGAATCCCAAGGAACAGTTGGGAGCGGTCCCGTCCGGAGCCTTGTGAGGGAGGGAAGGGCTGTCCATGAAGCCGTGCAAGCCCAGCTCAGCAGAGAGGCCCCCGTTGTAGGCGAAGCCATTGGAGGGGTTGGTGCCAGGGCTGAGCCCGTCCGAGGGCACGGCCATGCCCTTCCTGGGGTGCGCCGTGCCCTTGGCACCGTCCAGGGCCAGGCTCTCCTCGGAGGGCGACCTGAAGGCAAACAGCGAGCTCTGGCTCAGGGAGGACACCGACTGCAGGGAGGTGTCCGTGGGTTTGGTCACGTTGATGTCCGAGATCGGCGAGAAGGTCGACTTCCATTTGCTGCTGTTCATGTTCTCGTTGCTCTGTGCTGGCTTCCTCCCGTTCAAGGGGCCGCCTGGGGTGGGAGAAGATTTGGAAGGGTCAAAAATCAGCACTCACTGGATGGGCTCGTTGAGAACAGGGTTGGATGGAACCATGGAATTGTGGAGGTTGGAAAAGACCTTGAAGATCATCAGATCCAACAGTCAGCTCTGCACCACCACCACGGTCACCACTAACCCATGTCCCCAAGTGCCACATCCACATGTTGTCCAGCGATGGGGACTCCTCCACTGCCCTGGGCAGCCCCTTCCAATGCTTTACAACCCATTCAGTGAAGAAATTGTCCCAATATCCAACTTAAACATTCCCTGCTACAGCTTGAGGCCATTCCCTCTCCTCCTGTCTCTGTTCCCTGGCAGCAGAGCCAAACCCCCCCGGCTCCCCCCTCCTGTCAGGGAATTTGGGAGAGCCAGAAGGTCCCCCCTGAGCCTCCCCCGCTCCCTCCTGCTCCTCAAGACCCTTCCCAGCTTCGTTCCCTTCTCTGGGAAACACCCACACTTTTTACCATCATTTTATCAGTCTGTACTTGTATTTCTGATCCAAAGGCAGAAATAGTTCTGAAATCACCTCAAAACCTTCAGTTTAATGCTCTGAAAAAGTCTGAGAATGCTGACCTGCATTTTCCTCAGTTTTTGTCCAACAGATCCTTCCCCAAACCCTGAGTCAGTGAAAACACTGATCAGACCTTCAGTGACAGAAAGAAGTGACCCAAAATAAGTAATTATTGGCCATCTGACTGAATTATAACTGAGAATATCACTCTGCCCAGCAGCACAGAAGAACCTGCAGACAATTACACCCAAGACCAACCATCCCCACAAACAATTCCCACTCCCCACACATACCATTTTCAACAGTCTTCTGGGGAGATTTGCTTTCCAATGATATTGTGGCAATTTTCCTCTCAATTCTAGTGGGAAAATAAAAAGGTTATAGCACTTCTTGCAGAGCTGCTGTTGCACATTTCCCATCACAGCCTGCCTTCCTTGTGATCACATAGACCAGGCCAGCCAGCTGGGTGTTACCAAAGCAACTTAAAAGCATCAAAAAACCCACAGCAGATATTAAGTAGAAGCTGTTACAGAATTATTGCTCTTTTACAAGATAAGTGCATGTTCAGAGGACTTTATTGTTGTTTGTCTCTTACAAAAAGTAGAACCACATTTCTACAGTGGCTGCTTTTCATAGAACCATAGGATGGTTTGGGTTGGGAGAGACATTAAAGCTCATCTCCTTCCACCCCTTTCCATGGGCAGGGACACCTTCCACTGCCCCAGGTCACCCCAAGCCCCGTCCAACCTGGCCTTGGACACTTCCGGGGATGGGGCAGCTACAGCTTCTCTGCCCAACCTGTGCCAGGGCCTCACCACCCTCCCAGCCAACAATTCCTTCTCAATATCCAACCTAACTCTGGCAATTTGAAGCTTATTTTCCAGCACCCTAAACAAGAGAAAAAAAAATGCAGTCCCCAGGCAGGTGAAGGGGGGACAAATAATTGATCTTCAGAGCAACACATCAATAGTTTGGGGCAGGAAGTGAAGAATTTGGAACAAAGCTTTCAACTGGAAGTAAGTGGGGAACACATCCTTAGGGATCCCATAGAGCAAAGACAACACAGGAAATAAATCACAGAACCATGAAATATCCTGGGTTGGAAGGGACCCACAAGGATCAAATCCAGCTCCTGGCCCTGCACAGACACCCCACCAATCCCACCCCATCCCCCAGAGTGTTGTCCAAACACTCCTGGAGCTGTGGCAGCCTCAGGGCCGTGCCCACTGCCCTGGGGAGCCTGGGCAGTGCCCACCACCCTCTGGGTGGGGGAAGAACCTTTCCCTGAGCTCCATCCCAAGCTCCTGGCCCAGCTCCAGCCGTTCCCTGGGTCCTGTCCCTGCCCTCAGATGGAGCTGCAGCCCCCGAGGAGTCTCCCCTCAGTGTCCTCTATTTCTCCAATTTATTCTCCACCAGTTCTCTCAGAGGCCATGCCCTGCCAGCCTTGCAAACACAGCAGCAGAGGGATTCCCACATTCAAATCCTGCTGCCTAAACACCTTCCCTGTTCACAGCTTCGGCCAGTAAAGAGGCTTAGGATAATGGAAGAGTGGGAACAAAGAGGCTTTACCACAGCCCTCCAGTTATCAGCCCTGGGGAATCTCCTGGTGGGGCTGGGCCTGGGCATTCACCTGCTGCTATTGTGCTCATCCTCAGAGCCCTGCTCGTCATCCGAAGTCAGGGGCGAGTAATGGACACCATTGGTCTGAACGAGGGGCTTCTCCTTTTTCAGCACAGGGGGCTGGTCATTGTCCTGGTAAGGAACAGGAGAGTTCTTCAGGGAGTTTTCAGGAGAGGAAATGGCTGTTATTTCTAAGGGCTGGTTAATGTTATTGACCTGGGCAAGAAGGAAAGAAAGGAGTTACAGATGAGAGCACCCCTTGAGAAACAAGGCAATCTCCTTAAGGATACTAAAGGCAGGCTTAACGTGCTCTAGGACATGCAACAGCTGCTTGTTTAACTCTGCCGGTGTTATATTCCCCCTCCTGCATTAGAACATGGGGTGAAAGCTTATATAGAGCTTGGAAAAACAGCTACTTTTCGCTCGTTGATTTTCTGTTTCGAGGCAGAAATGAAGGCACAGGATAATCCTTTTCAAACTGCTCTGCAGGATCACACGAGCACAGCTCTATAACTGGCTTCATTAGCAAGAATGCCATATGCTTCTGGCACTCTCGGGCTGTTTAGTCAATCTTAGCTTAAACTATTTTCAAAATATTGAATCTACAGCCTAAATATCAACTTCACTGCAGAAACAAGCTCCTTGTCATAAAGGAAGAGATTATTTTTAATTTTTCATGCTCTGACAGCACAGAACTCTCTCAAGATGTTCTGCCTGCATAGAAACGGTTCCTCAACTTCGCAGCAGTTCCCGAAGAGTCCTCACCCCAGTTCCAGCCCCAGCCTGGCAGAGCAGAACAACCGGGGCTCATCCCTAATCCCCAGAGCATTCCCAAGCCCTGCCAGAGCTCTTACCATGGAGTTGATGTTGAGGGGTGACCCCGACGGCTGCGTAAAGAGCCCAGACACAGCAGGGAGGGATTTGCGCTTCGGGGACACCCCGGAGCTCCCGCTGAGATTCCCAGACCTCTTCCTCCGGCCCCGCTTCTTCCCGTCCTGCGCGTGGGCTTGGCCGAGCTCCAGCCGAGCGCCCGCGGCCACAGGGCTGTGCTTGCTGGAAGGGGATTGTTTTACATGTCCTGTATTAGGAGAGATTGTAAAGATGATTCTTCTCTTGGCCTCGTTCTCAGGATCTGAAAACGCTGCATCAGACTGAAGGTCCCCCTTTGTTCCTTCGGCAAAGATCTTCTGAGCATCTGCAAACTGCAAAACCCCTACCAGGCTCTGGGCAGGGCCACTCAGCCTGGGGCTCGCTGAGTGCTGCTGGGCAGGGGAGTTCTGCCCAGAGTTCCTCGACTGCATCATTAGCAAAGGATGTTGTGGAGTGGAACTCCGAGAGCCTACAGAGTTAAAGAGACTCCCAGAGTCGTCCAGAGCTGCCTGATCAACACTATGGTTAAGATGGGCTGGGCTGTTTGTAAGATTTCCATTGACTGCCACGGAGCCAGAAGAGTAAGAAAAACCTGTTGAGAGGGAAAGTATAGATCATTGCTGGGGCTGAGCCAGAGGTCACCGTGCTGCGGGGCTGGGAGGGATTCCAGACTCCAGCTCTGCCTGCAGGAGCTCAGCCAGGGCCATGGATTACACGGGAACACACGGCTGCTGCTCCACAGGGCACTGAGAACGTGGCTCTGGGTGCTCAGGTGCCACTTGGGGGTCAGGGACTTTCACTACTCTGCTGCCAGTCCAGGAAAATTCATGTTATACGGAGATATCCTACACTCTTCCCAGTTTAAATGGAATTGAAGTGTAGCGTTTATTTGAATTATCGCACCTCTTGAAATCAGGGCTCCTCTACTCTCAACTCCTTCCTTTCATCAAGGAAATAGATGGCCAAGCTCAGTTCTTCCTTTCCCCAAAACAGGACTTTGTCATGCTCACCTCCTCCAAGTTAAACAGCTCAGGAAGTGACAGGGATCTACAGGGACTGAATGGGAGGGAGCTTGGAAAGGGAATTCAGGGTTTGTCATGGGGAATCATAAATGGCTTCAGTGCTCAAGTAAGGCCTGGGCTCTGGGCAGAAGGGGGGTTTTTAATACTTCATTCTTTTAGAGAAAAGTGCAGCCAAGCCCTTCGTAAAACAGATGCTAAAACCACCCAAGCCCCTCGGGGTGGTGAAAACTGAGACAAAAGTCCTCTCTGCTGAGGGGTCAGCTGTAAAATCACTTCTGTGTGATGGAACCTCCTCTCCTGGCCCACAACATTCCCACTCCTCAAGCAGCAAAAGGCACCCACAGATGAGTTCAGAGGCAATGTCTGCACCCAAAGGCATCCCTGTCCTCTCCCACTTGCCCTTTTCCTCCCCAGGCACCTGTGCTTTTACAACAGCTCATGAGGCATCTCTTTAACCTGCTCCAAGAAATCCATTTTGATCCAAAAAAACCACCCCACCACCCTGTAAAGCTCCAACTTTCAGAGCCACCTCACGGCCCAGTCTGGTGACACTGCAGGTGTGTGAAGGTGGGAATCTCTTGATCCACACAAGAGTTTACAAAAGCAGTTATTTATTGATGCTCTGAGGCAGTGCAGGTAAAGGCACCTCAACCCAACCCTTCCCACCAGACCCATCCAAGCTGGAGGCACATCCTGTCTCAGAGCATCACCCAGGGGTTTTTGGGGCCCAGGGCACACATTTCCCCAGCACTGCCCGATGGACCTGACGAGGAGTGCTGGGAAAACTCAGCCCCGGGTGTCTGAGAGCTGTCCCCACACGAGAGCACCTGTACACAGGTGAGGCTGTTACCTGAGGTAGCCAAAGCCAGAGGCTTGTTTCCAGCAGCATTGCTTATGCCATTATGAGAACTAGCACCAATCTGCTTTTCAAGTGTCGCTGAGTCTCTACTCTGATGAACTGGGCTAGGTGTGCTTCTCTGGGGAGAGAAACAGGCATTTCAGTACAGGAAATATCAAAAAAATCAATGGTCTAAAACAAATTCACATGCATTTCATCTACCAAGGGAAGTGGCTCTGCTTCCTACATGTCCCAGACTTAGTTTGTTTTGGGAAAAACCTGGATCAGCACGTTATGGGACAGAAAGACTGTGATGAATTGCACTGCTGTGGTATCATCTAGCACACAGCAGGCTCAACATCCCAGAATATTCAGGCTCAGGAGCATGAGAGCAGGAATGCCCCAGCCCACTGCTTCATAGCTGTACCGTGTCCCCAGGCCTGTGCACACAAAGTTCCCTAAAACAACCCCAAACTGACCATGAAGTGCATCAGGCCACGTTCTCTGGGACACTCCCTGAGGGAGTTTTCCCAAAGAAGGGAAAACACCTGTGGGCTGTCAGCCTGACCATGGAATGTCTCGGAGGGATTGGTGCCATCCCATCCAGGGCTGACACGCTCTGAGGACGCACAGTCTCTGCTCAGAGATGGTTCTGCTAAAACCAGGAGTCTCCAGCTGGGAAAGTGTCATGGGCTCACTACTGGGAAGCAACTCCAGCTTTCCCAGTGTGGAAAAGACCAGCACCTGGGGATGGATTCTAAACTCACAGCAGCAAATGCTTCCCAGTTCTCTACTGCAACACTTGTGTGAGAAATTGGGCCAGGCTTTTTAAACCTCCTCCTCCACTGGGGGAGGCACTGGCTTGGCCCATTTCAAGCAGAGATGGCCCCAAAAGCTCTCAGCTGCAGAGCAGGCACTCACACAGCAGGTCTCACAGCCCCAAGGTGCTGTCCAAGCCCATCCTCTACACAGGTGTGACAATGACAAACAGCCCTGGGGTGCGCAATTCCCTGCTTTCCCACCCAGCCAGACATTCTAGACTAGGATCACCTGAGGTATTTATTTTCCATTCCTTCCTGGCTGAAATCCCCCCACCCCACACACACAGAGGGGAGAGAAAACCTCCAGAACCTCAGAGCACCCCCCAGCAGCCTCCCCCAGGGGACACACAGGCAGGATTAGAAGCCCCCTGAGGATCCTGGGGGCTCAGCACCCCGTTCCTGCCCATGGGGGGTTAGTTAGGGACGGAAAGTGTTGACAATCCCTTACTCACCACCTTCTCAACACGGCTAGGTAGGACTACGCTGGCCAGAGGGATACTAACAGGGAGTTTATTGGGCTGCACTGTGCTCAGAGGAATACTGATAGGGAGGCTGGTGATAGTTTCTCCATTACTCACAGAGGTTCTCTCTCTCAAAACCTGCAAATCAGAAAGAAAAAGACAGGTTTGTCCCCTACGTTTTTGCTGAAAAGGGTTTTTTTAAGCTTATGATAACCTGCTCATTCCTATGTTTGTCATCCCCCCTCCTTTTTTATACACAGTGACTGGACAGCACAGACAGGGCAGGGATGGAGCAGTCTGGCCACCAGCACCAGGCTCCTGGGAAAGCAACATCCCACAGCACAGAAACATGGGAATTCAAGCCACTGCTGGCCCCAAGCCCCAGGGAAAGGATGTTTCAGGTGTTCATGTCCCTGTGGTTTGGGTAGAGCTCTGTGAGAAGCACAGAGTTCATACCCTGAGCCCTCTGGAGTGGCCATGGTAATTCCATGGTGACCTCCTGCTCTGAAATGAGCTCCAGTGTGATCCAGGGCTGGCCCAAGTGCATGGACCACCTTTTTGTTACTTTTTATAACTATGAAAGATTATTTTCCAAGCTGAAGCAGACACGTGCCAGACCAAAAATGGTGCTTTACTGGTGCAGGTCACAGGCAAACCAGCACCTCGGAGGGAAGCACATCTTTCCTTCCTCCAACCAGCTCCAGTTCACTGCATGCCACCTGCTGTGTTTTGTGCCAGCTCCCATGCCAGGCTGGCCCCAGAATGCAGCATTGCAGCCCTCCCTCTGTTCTCCCAGGTGCAGTGGGCACAACCCTCACCTTCTCTCCTGCACTGGGTAAGGCCGCGGGGGAAGAGGGCCGAGTTTCCTGAGGACTCAGCTTTATGCCATTTGCAATTCCAGGGGTTGGATATGTAAGGCCATTCTCTTTAACATGCTCAGCTCTGGAAAGGAGATGCACAATTATCAGAATACAAAGAAACTAAGGACTTTTCCCTTGCAAGCAATCCCTGTGCCAAACTCCAGGAACCTCCCCACCTTATTTACCCCCATCAGCTGGAAGGGCTCGTTTCCTCGAAACAAAACTTTTTACAACACAGAAAAAACCTCCACTTTGAAAAGCACCTTCCCACCATCCAAGCAAACACTGCCATTAAAACAAGCCACTTGGAAAAGCACCTAAGGAGAGACAAATGCTGGTTGGACAAGGCTTGGAGCAACCTGGGCTGGTGGGAAGTGTCCCTGCCCACGGCAGGAGGTGGAACGGGATGGGCTTTAAGGTCCCTTCCCACCCAAACCAGAAGGTATTAGAACTGAACGAGCTATTCTGCAAACTTAACACGCTTGTCTCGTAAGGATGCCCCACATCTGGCCCCGCTGTTGACAGAGCCCCCCATCCTCCCACCACCCCTCTCACCTCTGCATCTCGCTCGCCGTCGCCTTCCCGTTGACTCCGTGGTCTTGGTTCAAGTGTCTCCGTAGTGCTATTTTCGCCGGGGAAAACCTGGTGTAGTCGGGGAGGGCCAAGGCGGTGCCCTTGTCTGCCTTGAGCCTGCTGCCGTGGCTGGGCGTGCAGGGCACGATGTCGTGCTCCAGGTGGGCCGGGGGGTACTGGGGGGTGTTCTGCTTGGAGCAGGGCCGGCCGAAGGTGTGCTGCAGCTCGTAGGGCGCCGCGTGCCCGTTCATGGACAGCTCCGGGCTCATCCCGTTCACGTGGGCCACGGGGAATTTGGAGCAGTCGAGCTCCAGCTGGAACCTGCCGTGCTCGGCCTCGGGCTCGCGGCTGGCGTGGGGTTTGCTGTGCAGCTGCACGGGCAGGGGCTCCTCCGGCGGCGTGTAGGACTTGAGCTGCAGCAGCTCCTGCTGCCTCTGGCTCTTCTCCAGCTCCACGATGCTGATCTGGAAATGAATGGGAGAACAAGGATTAAAGGCCACGCTCGGATATTCCACCGCTTGGTGGAGTTTTGCCTCCGGGTGCTTCCAAGGGAAAGTGTCCCTGATTCTTCTAAGGGCCCCAAAATATGAGAAATAAAATTCAACTTGCTATTGTGAGCTTTGCTTCTCAAGGAAAGCATCCCTGATTCTTCTAAGGGTCCCAAAATTGGAGAAATAAAGTTCAACTTGCTATTCTGAGCTTTGCTTCTCAGGGAAAGTGTCCCTGATTCTTCTAAGGGCCCCAAAATATGAGAAATAAAATTCAACTTGCTATTGTGAGCTTTGCTTCTCAAGGAAAGCATCCCTGATTCTTCTAAGGGTCCCAAAATTGGAGAAATAAAGTTCAACTTGCTATTCTGAGCTTTGCTTCTCAGGGAAAGTGTCCCTGATTCTTCTAAGGGCCCCAAAATATGAGAAATAAAATTCAACTTGCTATCTACCTGCAGCTCCAAACAGTGCTTTTGCTTCTCAGAAATCTGATTCTTCAGCGCCTGCTTCTCCTTCAGCAAGTTCTCCAGGGACAACGTTGACCAGTCCAGCTTCAGTTCCTCACATCGAGCCTTCAGCTGCAGGGACAAGGGACAACCAGCTCAAAAGACAACATTCACCTCTTCACACCACCCCAGAACCAGCTGAAAGCCATAAATTCTGCAATGAGTGTATAAGAAGCTCCTGAGCCCACTGAAAAATCCTCTCAGCTCAGTCCTGAGTGGATGTGGCAGGAGGTGGTTTGGGTCTTATTAAAACCAGTGTCACCACCACCCTCACTGACTCCTTCCACATCCAGATTTTCCTTCATCTACCTCCTGGGGGGGCTCAGCCTGGAGAAAAGGAAGCTCAGGGGGGCCCTTTTGGCCCTCTGCAATTCCCTGACAGGAGGGGGGAGCCAGGGGTGGTCAGGCTCTGCTCCATGGGAACAAGGGATGGGATGAGAGGGAACGGCCTCAAGTTGCACCAGGGAAGGTTTAGGTTGGACATCAGGGAAAATTTCTTCCCCAAAAAGGTTGTGAAGCATTGGGACAGCTGCCTAGGGCAGTGGTGGAGTCACCAGCCCTGGCAGTGTTCAGACCACAGGTGGATGTGGCACTGGGGGACATGGGCAGTGGTGACCACGGTGGTGGGGCTGGGCTGGTGGCTGGATTTGAGGGACTTAAAGGTCTTTTCCAACCTTATCAGTTCCTTGATTCTTTGACAGTTTGAGTTACCAAGGTGAACATCACAAGTCAAGGCCACCGCAAAGCAAGAACTGCAAACTCCTGGGCCAGCCAGCTCCAGTGACAAACAGAGATGCATTTTGGGGACACAGCTGAGGTCACAACTAACTGCCAGCTCAGCATTTGCTTTGAGCCAAATAAAAGCTACCCCAAAAAAGCTCCCCCTGCATTCTTCCCCCATCATTCTTCTCTGTTACAGAGCACCTGGATGATTTTTCAGCCCCCTGCTCATGCCTTGTCCTCACACAAAGAGCAGCAGACCACGGGCTGTACCCACCAGCTGCAAGCTCTGGTTCCTGAGTTCACTGTTGTCCTTCTCCAGCTGTTTGGTCTGTTCTTTCAGCTGCTGGTTGTGAGCAGAGATTTCCTTCTGAGCCTGGATCAGGTCGTTGTACGTCAGAGCTTTAACTCCCAACTGCAAAATGGAGAGGGAGAAGGGAAGAGATCAGTCAGTAATTCCAGGCAAATGTCACACCAAAGTGGCACTGAGGAGATCTGCAGGACTTGGGCAGCTCCCAGGAACAACCCCAGCATTCCCCAAGGCACTTGGTCACTGATGGAGACAACAAGGAAGGACAGAAGTGCCTTGGAGCTGCTGTTCCAACTACTCAGCTTTAAACTAGGCATTGAGGGCCTTGCCAGCCAAAATAACACCATTTTTGTGGAGAGCCACCACATTTCCTTCTGAGCTTGTGTTGGACACACAGAGTTTGTCCAAGCATTAGGGGACGAATCCTCCACTGACCACCACAAGCCTGTGCTCTGTTCCCCCTTCCCTTGGTCATCGAGTGACCCACAACAAGCACAACAAAAAAGACAAAGCTTAACCCAAGCATGGCACAGACTCCACATTTCTAAACCTGAGACTGCTCTGGTCTTGCTCAGCTTCAGCAGGAATGTTTGCACCCAGCTGCCTGAGAGCACCCTGTCCCACCAGCCCGGGGTTACCTCGTCGAGCTTCTGCTGGAAGAGCCGTTTGATCTCCTCCTTCTGTGCCTGGCAGTGGGTGAAGAGCTGCTGTGCCGTGCCCAGGAGCTGGGCATTCTTCTCCTGCAGGAGGCAAGGGGAGAAAAACACACTCAGCACCAACTGCAGCACAGCCCATGTCAGTCAGATGGGAAGGAGCTGCCCCAGCTCTGCCTCAGCCTCCTGGGAGCCTGGATTTGTTCCTGTGGGATACCTGGGGAAGCTGAACCAGCTGGAAAGAGCTTTTAAGTAGGTTTTTTTTTCCTTAGCTCTATGGTAAAATACAATCAATGGCAGGCTAAAAAACTCCTTTTTATCCTCCCAGTGCATTGTGAAGAAGTAACAATAATCACATCCTCCAGAGCACAAATAAAACTGGGAAATATTATCTGTATGAAATCTGTTACCAAAGTGGGAGCTGAACTTAAATTCCCAGAATTCCAGCTCAGAGTTTTCCTGTACAACACTCAAGGGAAGAGATAAATGAAAATACACTGGGGTGGAGGAAGGAAGAAAGTCATAAATAAGCCAAACCAGTTTTACTACTTATACCACAAAGATTTCAGAGGGTCACCCGACCCACTCACAGCCCATGCCCAGAACATTCCCCAGCCCATTCCATGGCCATGCACTGTGTGAGCAGCAAAAAGCAGGATAGGACTGGCTCAAGAGCCTCATTTATCTAAGGATGGGGCAGAGAGGAAAGAGAGCTCTGGAGATCAGTTCTGCTGCTGAGACCACCTGGGGATTGTGCAGAAACTCAACCATCAATCCCAAAAAAAGCAGAGAACAAGGGCAGAAAGCACCTTGGTCTTTTCCAGCCTTAATGGTTCCCTGGCTGTGAGATTCCAAGCCGGGAAGCAGCAGTGCTGGCAGGTTCCAGATAAGCAGGAAAACCCAGCCCTGGATTGGGAAAATAGCTGAAGGGACTGCTGGGGGTGATGCTGGAATATCATCCATGTTTTCAACAGCAGACATCTCCTTCAGCCCTTCCAGGCTGTGCAGGGGCTGACAGCTCCACCTAAGGCCAATCTGGGAACCAGCAGCTCCTTCAAATTGTTATCACACAAACGTTTGCCTTGTTCTTGAAACCCTTCCTGTAAGAGGGAGTTGTTGACCAAACCCTCCACAGCCCCTCACCTAGCCAAGTTCCGCCTCTGTGAGGTTACACTTGCCACGAAAAACTCCATTAAAAAAACATTTCCATAGTGAATTCCTCATTTTAATGTTTAAATTCTGGACACTGACACAAGTGGTGACTTTTCCAGGCTCTCAGTGCAGGGTAAAACGATTGCACACCATCATTCCCCTGTGCAAGGCAAATTCACTCCGTGCTGACTGCCCTGACAAGTGCAGACCCAGCAGAAAAATCTGCTGCTTGAGGAAAAAGAGGAAAGTTCCAAGTGCTGATGGACTGTGAAACCAAATGGAAACAAGCACATAAGAAAGGGTGTCAGGAACACCACACCAGCACCACCCAGTTCTCAGTAAGGAACGGGGTGGCACAACTGTCTCATCTGGAAAGAGTTCCCAGCATGGAAAACCCCACAAAACAACCCCATGGCTTTATGGTGACACTCTCACAGAGGACACAGGCAAATGAAAGCTTCCATGGATACCACCAAAAGCTGGAGTTGGACAGAATACTAGACTGGTTTGGATTGGACCTTAAAGCCCATCTTGTTCCATCCCCTGCCACGGGCAGGGACACCTCCCACTATCCCAGGTTGCTCCAACCTGGCCTTGGGCACTTCCAGGGACTCAGGGGCAGCCACAGTTGCTCTGCCCAACCCGTGCCAGGGCCTGCCCACCCTCCCAGGGAGGAATTCCTCCCTACTATCCCCACCTAACTTTGCCCTCTGGCAGTGGAAAGCCATTCCCCCCTTGTCCAAAGTCTCTTTCCAGCTTTCTGGGAGATTCTTTAGATACTAAAAGGCTTTAACTGGAAGTTGAAAGTTGATTGTTGAGCATTATGGGGAAAGGTTCCTGCACAGAAGTAGCAGGCACAGCCTCCCTCTTCAGGGCTGATTTATAGAGCAAATAGAACATTCAAAATTGTGAGAAAGCAAGACAAGAAGCTGTTTAGGCAGGAAATGTCCTCCCTCTGCTGGTGGCTCTATGGCAGAAAACCACCACCCTGCCAGCTCCAGGATTTTCTTTGTCTTTCAAAGTATTCCAGCCCATGACTTGCTAAAGTTACACTTTGCCAACCAGTGCAATCCAACCCATTCTGGTTATCCACACCAAGGACGTTGAGCATCCCTTAGGTCAGTGATGGCAGTTGGGGTTTCTTAATCCCACACTTGAGAGAATCATGGAATGGTTTGGGTTGGAAGGGTCATTAAAGCCCATCTCATCCCACCCCTGCCATGGGCAGGGACACCTTCCACTGTCCCGGGTTGCTGCAAGTTTATCCAACCTGGCCTTGGACACTTCCAGGGATTCAGGGGCAGCCACGGCTGCTCCGGGCACCCTCAAACTGCAGGACTTGATTCCTTCAGGTTTTTTCACAGTGGGAAAAGAATTGATGTGGAACACCAGAACATTCTGCTCCAAAGAATTCGTGGAATCTGTGTGGTCCTCAGGACAGCCCTCACTCAGAGCACTTGAATTTCTAAGGGCAGTGGGACTTTGCAGCTCAGAGGTTGCCTCGAGCTCCTCTCAGGGGATGCAGGAAAAGATTCAGGCTGTGGCTCCACAACCTCCTGCTCCAGGAGACATTCCGAGAAGAAAAGCAGCCACCAATCCCAAGGGGGAGGAAAAGGACAAGGTTCAAGACACAAATTTCCTGCACAGGCACAAAGGGACAGGTCTAAAGAGAGGGAAAACAGAAATACTGAAGGGCCACGGAGATGCTCCCAGGGCTGGACCCCTCTGGGAGAGCTGGGGGTGTTCACTGGGAGGAGAGGAGGATCCAGGGATACCCCAAAGCCTCTTCCAGTGTTTAAAGGACCTCATAAAAAGGAGGGAGAAGGACTTTTATATAGGCAGATACTGACAGGACAAGGGGCAATGGTTTTAAGGTGCCAGAGGGCAGGGTTAGATGGGATATAGGGAAGGAATTCTTCCCTGTGAGGGTGGTCAGGCTCTGGCACTGGTTGCCCAGAGAAGCTGTGGCTGCCCCATCCCTGCAAGTGTCCAAGGCCAGGCTGGATAAACTTGGAGCAGCCTGGGGCAGTGGAAGTTTTCCCTGCCTATGGCAGGGGGTGGCACTGGGTGGGCTTCAAGGTCCTTCCCAGTCCAAACCATTCCAAGGCTCTGAGTCAGGGTTATCAGGTGGAGGGCACAGGGGCAGGAGGAGGATGAGTTTCTCTCATTTAAGCACCCATAGAGTGACTGAGTTTACAGTGAAAGCCCCAGGCAGTCATTCAGCCTAAGCAGGACTCTGGCAGGGCCTCTGTCCCTGGCCAGGTGCAGCCCTGCTCCAAGTGTACACAATTCCCATCTCCAGCATCATTCCCCACATTTAAACGGCTTCATAGTCTGGTAATTTTCTTTAGAAATGTTAAAACAAGACTCACCTTCTCCTGCTCCAGTAACTGTTGCAGACTTGCCTTGTACTGAGGAGTTTTCATGTATGCCATGAACTGCATGTACTGGATCTTAAAAGAGTCTGCAAAACAAACCAGCAGCTGATGAATTTCCACAGGCAGTTTGTGCAACACTCCTATTTATTTATTACCCCTGTTTGCTCCCTTGCCACAACTCCCCACTTTGCTCTTTCTTGCTCTTGGTTTGGACTGTAAGGCAGACCAAGCCATTAAAGATGGATTTAGAACATGATGAAAATGCATCTCCTGCTGCGAGGGGAGCTCCTGGATCCATCAGTTCCTTCTAACAGGAACCCAGGGAAGCCACAACACTTTCAGCCAGGGGAAAGCACTGGGTGTTAATGGTGTGTTTGCAGGAGGGAGGAGCTGAGGGATTTCAGTGCTCTGAAAGCAGAAATAATACAAGAGATGAGCTGTGAGAGCCCAAACCAGCTCTGGGCTCACTCAGAGCCCTCTCCCTCCCAGCACTGCATTCAGGGCTGTTGTCCTCCTCCTCCTCCTCCTCCTCCCTCCAGGCACACAGATGAGCTCTAGACCAAATTGACTCTGCCCTCCAGGGAGCACTTGGCTCCTCAATATCCTTTATCTCCAGCAATGACCCCTCCTTCTCCCCAGCCCTTCCATCACTAAAGCCAAGCACAGGATTAAGCCCAATCTGCTGCACAAAACATGGTGTACAGACTTGTACAACGAATCTCAGCTCAGACAAGTGTCATTCTGCCCCACCCTGCCTCAAAACGTCCCTCTAAATCACTATTTCTTTCTCTACAGTAAGAAATCACCCAAAACTAGGACATCACAGCAAGAGAACACGAGTTAAGGACGTCACAGATGCCCTTGGTCTCTGCACAGACAGGAGCATTACATCAGATTCCCAGAGGATCTTAAACTGGCTCCTGCCCAATGCCAAAGGCCAGGAACAGCTGGGAAGGGACAGACACCAGAAGACCCAAAAAACATCCTCCAAGTTTTTTCCTTCATTCACCTCCCACACATGAAATGTATTTTCCAACCACACCTTTGCGACCTCAAAATGTCAGACAGCATCTTATTTATTAGCTCTGAGTTTTGCAGAGGAAATGGAGTGGTGTTCCCTAAGATTGTACCACTTAAATACAAGAGGATCTTTTCATTCAAAATAAAGTGATTTCTGACTAGTCACTGCCATTTAAAGTTAGTCTGGATTTCTACTAAAGCAAGTTTACTGCCTTTTTGGGCCAAATGAGAGCTGAATCAATGCCAAAGAACAACTGCAGGGCAAGACACCAACTTGAGCAGCAGGAGAAGGGACCCCGTGGTGACAACAAGGGATGTGGGAAGAAACTTGTCCCTGCTCAGTGCACACCCCCGTGGATGTTACCAGCCCTTGGATTTACTGCACGTTCGGAAACCTCAAAGGAGGGTTTGACAAGGTGACAAATCAGCCTTACCAAGCAGCTTCTGTAGTGCAGGTGGGGTGGGGGTCACCAGGAGCTGGTTCGACGAATGCCGTTGCACTTTCGGAGGTAGTTGGTAATATGGGCTGTGAGGTGACTTGTAGGCATCTGGGGAGACAAGGACAACACCTCAGGTGCTACAGGCAGTGCCTGGGGCAAGGCCAGCAGCTTCACCAGGGAAAACAGGGTGTTTGTTCAGTTACTGGATCCCTCGCTGCAAGACCAAGTACCCACAGGCAGATCCCACCACCACCATCTCCAGGGCAGTTTTGCTCTGGTGCTGTGTTGGGTTCCTGTGGTCAGGCTTTGGTATTGGGGGATGCAGTGGTGGCTTCTTGGAGAAGCTACCAGAAGCTTCTCCCATGTCTGCAGGGCCAATTCCAGCTGCTCCAGGATGGACCTGCTGCTGGCCAAAGCCAAGCCCAGCAGAGATGGAGGTGACACCCCTGGGATCACGTATTTAAGGAGGAAGAAAACTCCTTGTGCAGATGGAATTGGGTGCAGAGAAGAGCAGAGTGAGAACATGGGAGAGGAACAGAGCCCCAGGACAGGGCAGAGGGAGGGGCAGGAGGTGCTCCAGGCACCCCCTGGGATCCCATGGGGAGGGAGCTGTGCCCCTGCAGCCCAGAGGGTGCAGAGATCTGCCTGGTGCCCATGGAGGAGCCCACACTGGAGCAGGGGGATGCCTGAAAGGAGGGTGTGACCCCGTGGGAAGCCTGTGCTGGAGCAGGGACCTGGCAGGACCTGCTGACCCATGGGGAGCAGAGCCCACACTGAGTAGGTTTGCTGGAAGGACTTGTGGCCCTGTAGGGGACCCACCCTGGAGCTGTGCCCGAAGGACTGACCCCATGGAAAGGGACCATCACTGGAGCAGCTCATGGAGAAGTGTTGCCTCCATGGAGAACTGTCTCCCATGGGAAGAAGCCCAGGCTGGAGCAGGGCAGGGACTCCGACTGCTCTCCCCGAGCAGCAGCAGGAAAACAACCTGTGCTGAGCTGACTGTGAGCCCCATTCCCACCTCCTCTGCTGCTGGGGAGGAGGGAGAGCTCAGGAAGGAGGGAGGGCTCCGGGGAAGGTGTTTTTAAGATTTACTCTCCTTTTCATTGTCCTGCTCTCATTCTGTCAGCAAGAAATTCAATTATCAGCCCCAGGCTGAGTCAGTTTTGCCCAGGATGGTGATCAGGGAGGGATTTCTCCTTGTCCTTATCTCAGCTCATGAACCTTTGCTGTGTTTTCCCTCCCCTGCCCACTTGAGGAGGGCAGTGATGGAGAAGTTTTGGTGGGTGCCTGGAACCAGCCAGGGCCAAACTCTTGCACGTGGAGAGGGGGAAGTTGCAGCACAAACCCCAGCAACAAAGGCACAAGGAGCTGTGAGCACTCCCAGAGCCTCAGCCACCCATGCAGGCCACCCTGGCCTCACCCTGAGGAGAGGATGAAGATGTCTGGGAGACAGTCTGGGCGTGCAGAAGTTCTAGTGCAGTTTGGTTCTTCTTGGTCTTGCGCTCCGTGCTCGCCGTGTTCATTTTCTTGGGGCGGCCCCGTTTCCTCCCGGCCATTTTCCTTCCTTTCTTGCTCAGCTTCTTCTTCCTCGCCTTGGAGGGAGATGGCTTTTTAACAGAATTGGCTGCAGCTTTTTCTTCCTCAGCACCAGAATCCTGCGAGATTTTGGAAAGCCAAAAGTTCTTTAGTCATTCCTACCTCCTTTTAAGCAAAACACTGTGTTTAGTACCTTTATGAAAGCAAACTGAGGCATTAAAGAGGTTGCCAGTAAGGTGGACTTGCTTGGGATAAGACCTGTTCCCAAGGAGTTGTGCTCCTTCTCTTCTGGACTTATTTGTTATGGGGAAGGGAAGCTCAGGCAGGGTGAGATGGGATATTGGGAAGGAATTATTCCATGTCAGAGTGGGCTGGGATGGAATTCCCAGAGCAGCTGTGGCTGCCCCATCCCTGGAAGTGTCCAAGGCCACGTTGGATGGGGCTTGGAGCAACCTGGAAGGTGTCCCTGCCCATCGGAAGGGGTGGAACTGGATGGGCTTTGAGGCCGCCTCCAACCCAAACCAGACTGGGATTCCAAGAAATCCGAACCTGCTGTCTAACAAAAGCTGATTATTCATCCTTTACTGACTAAATTCTTGCACCGAATTTCATTTAAAGGTCAAAGTACATTGACTACTCTGCATTTTTGGCCACAAACAGTCACTCATCTCTAACGGGATGACACAAAGGAAATGAGTCTTCTCAAAAGAGACTGAGCACCCTCTGAGCACGAGGGAGGAGGGGAAACCACCCACTCCTCCTGCAGAACCAGAGGTGCAGCTCCCAGGGACACCTTCTCCTGAGCCTCCCCACCAGCCCCAGGTGCCTCCTGCCTTGGCCCAGGAGCTCCTGCACAGCCACAGAACCCCAGGGTGCTCACCTTGTTCTCTTGGACCTTCGTTGGAGTAGTTGTGTTGCTCTTGTTCTCTCTCTGTTGACGACGTCGAGCTGCCTCTTGTTCCTCCTGGAGCAGAGTTGAGAGCATTTCATTGACTAATTTGTCTTTCTCATATAGATGCATATGCAGATTTAATTCATATATCACATATATCATGCATATTTATCACTTTTTAATACTCAACACTGTGTTCCCCAGCTTAGTCTTCTACAAGCAAAGGGGGGAAACTTATTGAATTCCTATTCTTAAATATTAAATTATTATTTAAAATTCCTTAGGCAACACTGGTTGGGAAGAGAGAATGAGAGCACTGCATTCTCTACCTCAAACCTGCAGCCACAGGGCATTAAATCCCAAGCCCTTCCCATATTCCCCATCCCAATCCCACCGTATCAGTTGGGGGGGTGTTGGTATAATAATTATTATTATCAGGATTATGATAACAACAGTGTGTTCTGGTCACTATTATTCATTTAGGATTAATATTATTTTATTACATATTGTTATTTTATTATATATTGTTTATGTGGTTTGTTATCATAGTTGTTATTGTTATGATCATTATTATTCTAAACTCTAAATTATATTACAATCATTACATATAATTATAACAAAAATCAATAATAGTAATGATTGTGATAGTAGTAATAATTATTGTTATTGTTGTTTGATTGTTACTATTATAAATTATATTACAATAACTATATATAATAGAAATAATAATTATAATAATTATAGTCGTTGCTGTTGTTAATGAACAATAACAACACATAGCTTTACCATATCCCCAACTTTCCATGTATTGCCACATCACTTTAAAAACCTGCCCTGCCTGGAAATGGCAAAGCCATTGATGATCATCCCCCCCTGAGCTGCAGATCAATAACAAACCAGCAGCTCCCAGTGCTGATTCTCTCCAAGGCAAACAGGAAAGTTCTTTCACAGCAAATCTCCCTCAGGGAAAAAAAAAATCCCTTTTTCTCTCTCTCAGGAAAGAAAAAAAAAAATCTCTTTGTCTCACAAAGAAACCACTTTCAGACAGGAAATTTCCAAGAGCTCCAACAAATCCCTTCCTGCACCTTCCAGGTGGGATTTAAAGCAGGAGAATTCTGGCAATTCCAGCACCTCTTTGATTTAATTTATCACCCAGAGCATGGGAATGGCAATTTGAAGTGGCCTCTCCACTCACAGCAGGGAAGGTCAGAATTCCAGGGATGTCACCTTCTTTTTTTTTTTTTTAACTCCAAGAAGTGGGTTTTTTTCTCCCAAATTTGAACTTAACAGCCTGAAATAACCCAATTTTGGAGCTCCCAGGAGCCTGTTCCCAACACTTACAGAGCAGTAAGTTCCTCCTCACTAAGGATGAACATTCACCCCAAGTTCCATTGGCCTCACTTCATTTCCTCCCTGGGAACTCCAGCCCCAGGTTATTGCAGATTAAAACAATCCCCAAAATCTTGAATTCCAGTGGAACAGCCCAGACTGCAGCAAATGACAACTCCCTGTGTGTCCCCAAAGGGACATCTCAGAGCACTGAGATTCATTTCAGGAGCCGAACGCTGGGCCAGACTCAAACTCTCATTTCCTCCTTTAATTCCACTTCTTTAATGAAGAAATAGCTCATTAGAGACCTCCAGTGCAAGGTAAAAGCACCTGGAGGCTGCCCCATTAATTCTCCACTAGAAATCCCTTGGACATAATTGAATTAGTGCTTGATGGCATCAGATGCTTCATTTCAATCAGCTCCCTCCTCCCCAGGAAAATCAGATTTCTCTCAGTTCTCTGCACCTGTGATTAAATTCCTCCCAGTGGCTGCTCCATTACTGGGAGTTTTTCTCCAGCAAACGACTGAAACTTACCCTGAGTTTTGGATTCTTGAGACTAGAAAAATAGTTTTCAAGCTGAAAATGAAAAGAGAAGACGAGTCATTTTCAAAGCCACGATGGATGAACACATAAGAATAAAATAAATCAGCTTAAAACAAATGCAAGAGCAGCAGAAATTCTCACTGGTTTGCTTCTGAGAAGCTACAGCAAGGAGCCATTTCCACTCCCTCTTTTCAGCCACACACGACATAATTCAACCTCTACAAGGGTTTATCATCTCCACACTGCCTGGCCTCGTTGCAAAGCTTTGTGTCCCAATCTCCCCTCGGCAGAGGGTCATGAAAATAATTTGAAAAATGAAGTTATTTCCACTGCACCCTCGTATATTCCAGCTACACTCTGGCATATTCTTTCACAGAAGCATTATTAGACTGCAGCAGAGTAGGAAAAACAGCCTCACAATTGTACTGGGGGAAAAAAATAAGAGTGGGATTATGTCTCCCCAAAGTTTTCACTTCTGTGGGGTTGGTTTTTTTGTTTTCTTTAATTGAAATAAACCAGTGAGTGCATCGGTCTCATTATGGTGATTGGGCTGGTGCTAAAATTGAGATTTACTGCTTGAAGATGATCAAATGAAATGGTCAGGGCATCCCAGAGAGGAATCACACACAGAGACTTTACTCTGTGAGCAACTTTAGCACAAGACCACAGCTCTGAAGAGCTGCAGAGGGAATTATACCTGGAAATATTCCATGAATTACCAGGGCACTGCCCACAACCACAGTGTGGTTTGCATGCTCAGGAGGGGCACAGACACCCCTGGCAGGTGTGTTACAGGTCTGTAAATGCCCAAAGGAATAGGAAAAGCATTCCCAAGCCCCAGGAATGCTGGCCCAGGCTGCTGATACTCACTATGGTTCGGTCAATGGTATGCAGGTAGTAGGAGACTGGTTTCCCTGTCCAGGACACTGATCCTTTCAGTGGTGACAGCTCCACAACTCGCATTATAGTGCCAATATCTGCAGGGAGAGAGGCAGGAGAGGGAAGAGCTGGCTCAGCTGGAACCAGCCAGGCAGCACGGCAGAGAAATGTGGTTTTCAGATCCCAGAGAGGAAAGCACTGCAGTGGCTTTAGAGGGAATTCCTTATTCTCTTGCTACATCACAATGTGGAAAACTACCTTTGCTCTCTTCAGAGACATCCCAGGGGGAAACTACAACCCGGTGCAAGCTTTTAGTCACCAGGACTGAGTGTCCCCAAGAGCCTTTCCAAGGAGCCAGGACAGCACATCCGTGCCAGGAGGGTTGAACAGGACAGATCCAGTGGCAGAACATCAGCAGCCCCTGTGAACTGGGCACTGTATTTGGACTGGGGACAAACGTGGTTTGTATTTTACTTTCTTGTCTCTATTTGTTTTGTTCCCCAAAATTTATAGCTGTGGGATGTGCCTTAAACATGCCCATAACCACTGAGCCAGTGGAGAAACTATGGAGTGCTTCTAATTAAACACAAATTACCCAGAAGAGGCCAAAAGCAAGGCTGGGGATTCAGCAACCTCAACCACCATTTTAACCACACTTTAATGCTTGTTTTTGTTTGAGCAACTCTTTCCACATTTCCATTTCTTCCTCCAGATGGAACTACTAAGGACAAAAGTGGGAGTGAGGGAAATGGTGCCTGTTTTTTAAAGCTTTATCTTTTCCACAGTGTTTTGTAAATTATTTAACTGCTCAGACTTTCACTCAAAACATTAGGCAGGCAAAGCAGGTCACGCTCAGGCACCAAAAAAAAATCACTTGTTGAATAAAAGCATTATGAAAAACCTTATGAAAAACCAAATTACATCCCCTCCTCTGCATCTGCAGGACACTGGCCACGGCTGATGGCAGTTCCCTGGAAGTGTCACCTGGAACAGGCCATTAACACTGGAAAAAGGCCCAGCACATCCCACACGTGTTCATTTGTTACTGGTATTTCCCAAGCATGGAATGGGATTAGGACCTGAAATTTATTCCCACAATCTTCCC
Source organism: Grallaria varia (assembly GCA_013396735.1). NCBI lineage: Eukaryota > Metazoa > Chordata > Aves > Passeriformes > Formicariidae > Grallaria > Grallaria varia. The sequence goes on along the minus strand of VWZG01002923.1, from coordinate 121,277 downwards.
TGTTTGTAGCACACAAAACTAATTTCTTTTCAAGTCCTCATGTCTGAATCCCTGGAAGTTTCCTTATCCATCCCTATGCTGAGCCATCTCCCTAATTAGCTATTTCTATATAATTTTAATGTCAGCATTCCCATCAAGCATTAATACCTAAAAACTTCAGCGTTCCAGAAAACATTCCCAATGAACCCACAGGGGGCTGAAAGCTGGAATGGGATAAAGACCTGGCTCCACTGACAGTCATAAAAAGGGCTTTATGAGGTGAAAGGAGCAGCACATGTTGGCCCCCAGTCTCCCAAACACAGCCAAGAGATAAGGAAATGGGCAGAAGCCAGGAAAGAACAGGCTGGAGAGGCAAAAAACATGGATTTTTGTGGGCAGGTTTAACTGAAACCTCTCCAAGTGCCTTCTTGTATTTCACCAAGCTCTGCTGGGCTGTGCAGGAGGGACTGAGCTTGACTCAGCTCTTTGTCTCAGGAGCAAACTGATCCCAGCCCTCCAGGGCTCTGAAGAGTTCCAGCAGGACCATTCCACCTTTTTTCCCCTGTTATTTTCAAGTCCATGTCTCCAAAGGATTGTCAAGTAAGGACCCAAAGGTCAAGAAGGTCCCAAACCACCAGGGAGTTACAAACAGGGAGAAAAAGGGCAGGTTTGGGTGTCTGATGAGTGAAACACCCACGACAATTCCAGCCCAATAAAAATAACTCTCAATGGCACAATTTAATTGATGACAGTTCACAAATTCCTATTCTTTAAAAGCAGTTTAGGAGTGTCAGGCCAAAGGCAGAGAACACAGTGTGAGCTTTGGAACTCGGGGAGTTTGCACAGAGAGGGGACCCAGGGAGGTTTAAATTCAGGCCACGCTCGGCACTGGACACACTAAATATGTGCAAAGCCCTACTTGGATCATCCTTTTGCTTGAGAAATTTCACAGATTACAGAATATCCTGAGCTGGAAGGGACCCACAAGGATAATCAAGCCCAGCTCCTGACCCTGCCAAGCACAGCCCAGATTTCAATAATGAGACTTTAACAAAGGTGAGAAGCAAAAGCAGTAAAACAGGGCATTAGTCCCCCAAAAACCTGCACTTCAGGTCCTTGCAAAGGACAAGGTTGGCAAAAAGCAACTCTGGTGTGTCCAGAGGAGAAGAAAAACCCAAAACCTTGCTGGCAATAAACCAGAGCCAGGGACTGGGTGTGTGGGGAGAGGTTTGTTTGAACAATGAACAGCACAGGAGTTCAAAGTTGAATATTTGAGAGAATCCCAGAAGGGTCTGGGTTGGGAGGGACCTCAAAGCTCATCCTGCCACGGGCAGGGACCCCTTCCACCAGCCCAGGTTGCTCCAAGCCCTGTCCAGCCTGGCCTTGGACACTTCCAGGGATGGGGCAGCCACAGTTTCTCTGGAAATTCCATCCCAGCCTCTCCCCAGACTCAGAGTCAAGGGTTTCTCCCCAATATCCCACCTATCCCTGCCCTCTGGCAGTGGGAAGCCATTCCCTGTGTCCTGTCCCTCCATCCCTTGTCCCCAGTCCCTCTCCAGCTCTCCTGGAGCCCCTTTAGGCACTGGAAGGGGCTCTCAGGTGTCCCTGGAGCCTTCTCTTCTCCAGGTGAACCCTCCCAGCTCTCCTGGAGCTCCTTTAGGCTCTGCAAGGGGCTCTCAGGTGTCCCTGGAGCCTTCTCTCATCCAGGTGAACCCTCCCAGCTCTCCCAGCCTGGCTCCATAACTCCCAAACCTCAGGAATCCTCACTGGGGGGATTTACCTGGCCAGGTTTGGGCAGGTCTGGTGGAGCCACTGCAGCTCTTTGGGGCTACCGAGAAGAACCCCCTCCCTGAGCCCTTCTTTATTTTCACTGTCACAGCAGCCCAGCCAGGGACATGCTGATGGTTCAAACCCCAAAATCCAGCAGCACAAACCCCATAGATGTGTCTGTTTGTTCCACAGTTGTGTGGGGGTTTCTACCCAGTTTGATTTTAAATCCTGTGCTCTAATAACCCAACAGCATTTTCTACTTGTTTAACCCAACTCTCGAGGTCACCAAAACCCAGCACAGCCACGGTCAGACAATGAGTAACCCAGCACTGTAAGGAATAATAAAAAGGACAATCATACCACTCAAGTTTCGACTGTTAATTCTAAAATTTAGAGGTGCAAAAGGTTTTGAGGACACAATTCTCCCACCTGGAAAAAGAAAAGAGAAGGAAAAAAGACAGAAATCAGTTCCATTGTTTGTTCTAAAAATAATTACTTATTAAATATAACCCAGTACAGAGCCCTAAAGAACAGCCCTATAAAACTACCACCTGTGCATCATTAAAAGACATAAATTAGTTAATTCTCATTCTGACAGTCTCCAAGAAAGTCAATCTTTGAGGTGACACCTGAAGGATCACTTAGAAATGACAGATTTAAAACACTTGGTAAAAAAAGAGCACATGAATTCTCAGTGGCAACCTGAGAAATTTCAATTATCTCCTTCCTGGTTGGCATCTTTTTTACACAAACCCCCAAAGCCCTTTAATTTAAAGGACACTAATCTCCATTTCATGGGTATTTGGGGTCATTCAGCCCAAGGCACAGCCTGGGCACGTTCTGGGAAGAGAAATAAGGTTTGTTCACTGTAAAAAACGCTTGAACCACCCCCACTTTGCCACTACTCTCAAGCCACCATTAAACAAGCCAAAAAAAAAAATAAAAAATAAATGAGTAAAGTTAAAGAAAACAGCTTAACTTTGGGGTTTTATGGTTTGCAACAGAGCCCAAAAGTCCCATCATTTATTTCAGCATGGAAAGCCACAGATTCTTTGTTCACACCACGCATTTTTCTTTTCAGAAACTGTTATTTTTGGAATTTCTGCCACAGCCAAATAAAATTGTTACTTATTCCAGTGGTGAGGAGCAAAGAAAAGAGACACCCCAGGCCATGTCAGGGCCGTGGTGGGGTCAGTGCTGTCTGCAATGGGGCTTCCCAAGGACCACCCAAGACAGGACACATTTTCATGGAATTAAAGGCGTGAAAAGGCTTTTAAGATCATTAAGTCCAATAATCAAGGCAGAACCACCACAAGTAGCACACCCAAGTGCCACATCCAGGCATTGTTTGAGCACTCCCAGAGATGGGGACTCCACCATCAGGCAGCCCCTTCCAGGGCCTGACCACCCTCTCCATGAAGGAATTTTCCCCAATATCCAACCGAAATCTCCCCTGGCACAGTCTGAGGCTGTTCCCTCTCCTGCTGTCCCTGTCCCCTGGGAGCAGAGCCTGATCCATCCCTGGCTCCCTCCTCCTGTCAGCGAGTTGCAGAGAGCCAGAAGGTCCTTCCTGAGCCTCCTTTTCTCCAGGCTGAGCCCCCCCAGCTCCCTCAGCCCCTCCTGGTGCTCCAGCCCCTTCCCCAGCTCCATTCCCTTCCCTGGACAACACCCACATTTTATCAGTCTATAATTCCATTTCATTACTCCTTAGTTGACACCGAATACCAACTGTGACAGCTTCAAATAAGAGAACCCCTCTAAGTGAATTCCATATGGAATTACAGAGACTGGCTCTCCAACAGTCAGGAATCATGGAATGGGTTGGGTAGGAAGGGACAAGAAATGTCATTTAGTCCCACCCCCTGCCATGGGCAGGGACACCTTCCACTATCCCAGGTTGCTCCTGGCCCTGTCCAGCCTGGCCTTGGACATTCCCAGGGACTCAGGAAAGCTGGTCCTGGTTGTTGCATGTTCTGTAGGTTCCCATAAGAGGTGAGGAAACACCAGCAGCTCTTCCCACCCCAACTCTGCTCCAGAGCTGCCTCCAAGGAGCCCGGAAGGTCCAAGGAAATATTGAGGTGGGAAGAAGAAAGCCCAAGAAATAACCCCTGTGGTGCAGACACTTGTCCCCAAGGCACAGAACAAACGCCCAGCCTGGCTGTGACAGCTGTAACTGAGCCCCCCTGCCATCCCAGCTCCCAGAGGAACCAGGAATCCCAGACAACAGTTGGATTTACCTTCCTTCATATTTGCAAATCGCTCCTTCAGCTGGTGATCCACCTCGGGCCCGAAGGCAAAGTTGTTCACAAAAATAACACTGCAAGAGAAGGGGCAGGTCAATGTTCAGGGAGCCAAGAACACCCTCCAGCAACCCCCCAACCATGGACAAAGAGCTGGTCCCCAACTCCAGAGTGACTCCCACCCACCAACCACCTTCCCCAGCACAGCGACCCCAAGGCTGCCAGAGCTCCAGGAGCCTTTGGACAACAGGACAGGGACAGGGTGGGATTGTTGGGTTGTCTGTGCAGGGCCAGGAGCTGGATTTGATCCTTGGGGGTCCCTTCCAACCCGGGATATTTCACGGTTTTGTGATTTTTTTCCTGTGTTGCCTTTCCTCTGTGGGATCCCTAAGGATGTGTGCCCCACTTACTTCCAGTTGAAAGCTTTGTTCCAAATTCTTCACTTCTTGCCCTAAACTATTGATGTGTTGCTCTGAAGATCAATTATTTGACCCCCCTTCACCTGCCTGAGGAACACAATTTTTTTCTTGTTTAAGGTGCTAGAAAATTGACTTTGAACTGCCAGAGTTAGATTGGATATTGGAAGGAATTCTTTGTTGTGAGGGTGGGCAGGTCCTGGCACAGGTTGGGCAGAGAAGCTGTGGCTGCCCCTGGATCCCTGGAAGTGTCCAAGGCCAGGTTGGACCGGGCTTGGAGCCACCTGGGCTGGTGGAAGGTGTCCCTGCCCATGGCAGGGGGTGGAATGAGATGGGCTTTAAGGTCCCTTCCAGCCCAAACTGTTCTGTGGCTCCATGAAAAGCAACCAGTGCAGTTTAAAAGCCATTCTGGCACATTGTTCCCACATGAGGAGCTGATTCCTTTGTGAGAGGTTGGCTGGAAAGCCCCAGTCGGTGCCTCCACACACGAAATGTGTTCAACAAGCACACTGAGTTAAAGAGCAGCAGCCAAAGCTGTGAAAAACCACGAATGAAAAAATATGTTTATACATCAAGGGGAGGGGCGGGGGGGGTAAAAAAAAGCCCTTCTTGCTATGCCTTGCTCTTGGAAATTTGGGAAACCCTGCCTGGCAAGGAAAGCTAGCAGGGGTTTCTTCCTCCTCCTCCCCATGTGCCAAAAAGGAGGCCTTGCAAAAGAGCCAAACATCATTAATGAGACTAGAAAACATCCAGGAAAGGAGGAGAAAAAGCCAGGGCCTGCAGATGTCAGTTTTTATAGAGAGTTTCTTCTGGCCAAGGACTTGGTGTGCACGTGCAGGGCACGGGGGCCAGTGCACCTTGATCCCAGCAGGGACTGCCAAGGCACTGGAATACACGTCCTGCAAGGCCCCTTCCATGGGGCACTTGGCCATGGAGAATCATTCCCTGCGCCTGCCCCAGCCCTGGAAGTGTCCAAGGCCAAGTTGGAGCAACCTGGGCTAGTGGAAGGTGTCCCTGTCCATGGCAGGGGTGGGAATGAGATGAGCTTTGAGGTCCTTCCCAACCCAAAGCACTCCATGACTCTGCACTGGAGCACTGAGAGGCACAAACAGTGACAAGCCACCCAAACCAAACACCTCCCAGCCCTTCCCTGGGCACTTGGACCTCCTTAAGCCAGAAACTGCTCCAAAAGAATTCAGCAGGTAGAAGGAACGTTGCCCAGGCAGCAGAGAGGGTGCACTTGGAATAACAAGCAGCAAAGCCAAACCCCAGCGAGCTGCCAGGCTGGGGTGAGTCTGTGCACAAAGGAAAAGGCACCTCCAGGAGGAACTGAGGTCCAGAATGATGCAGGAGTCATCAGCCTCCTCCATGGGCTGCTCCTAAACCAGGGCCTTGGGAGCAAGCCAGAAGTGGCCACAACTGAAGGCTTTCAGAGCCCTCTTTGACAAGTGCCTCCCATTCCCCCACGGAACTGGGTGGCCCAGAAGGTCATTTCAAAATAAAGAGGGGTTTTTTTCTGCCCATAAGGCCAAAAGAATGCAAAGTTTTCAAAATACAGACGACTTTTATTGCTTTTTAACACATTTACTCCCTCTTTTTGCTCCCTCGGAAAGGAGCCTGACCCTCTGTGCAGTTCTGCACATAAAGAAGCCTTCAAGACAATTAGCTGAAATGAATTTTCAATTTAAGCTGGAACAGGCTCACTTGGGTCTTTTGCTTTTTCTGAAAGGGAAAGTGAGCCCCAATAGCCAAGATGATGAGGGTAGTGCCAGAATTCGTGACAGGAACTGGAGGGATATGCAAAACAAATGGAGGTTTCTGCTTCTCTGTACAACCAGCATTTTTCTTGGATACACCCCTGTATGTAATACCACGGGACATGCATTTAAAGCCATTCTTCCAGTCAGAAAACAGGATCTAAAGAGGCCAATATAAGAGTTGGCAGATCAACTTTTGGTCTTTGCTATGGAAATTCTATATAAAAAGCTGGCCAGGCTCCCAATTTCCATTATACAACCTCCCAAACATCCAGCCCCTCAAGCAGCACTCAATGGCTGCACTGTACCTTGTGTTTGCAATTCTCTCTCTCCATTCTTCTGAGAGGAAATCACCTCTTTCCAGCTGAAAAACAGGCAAAGGACACAAAAAGACACACACACAGGAGTTAATGCTGTTCCTCTTCCTTTGGAGAGGGGCAAACATGCTGTACCAACCCCCTGGATCCTCCAACAGCCACGACCAAATGGGGTCTTTGGGAAATACAGAGGGGCTGGACCAGAGGTGCCTCCCACCCTCAGCTGCTCTCCTGCCACGGGATGAACACGGGAGGCTCTCTGGGTGGCCTCAATGCTCCGTGGACATTCCAAACTCATGGCTTGGTCGTCCCTCACCTCAGCACAGGGAGCTGAGAACAGACTGGGAACCAAAATTCAGGCTCTTGTTGCACTCATCAGACAAACATCTGATTTCCAGTGGCTGCTTCCAACACGTGCAAGTTGGAAACGAAGGAACAAAGAGGCCTTAGTTGAAAAGAAAATATGGTCTGACTTCAGTGGCTCCTGGAGCACCTTCCTGGTGACACCACAACAAACCCCAGGTTAACACAAAGCTCTTCCCAGATTAAGGTTGGGAAAGGAGAGAGGAATCCACGGGTCACACTGTTGTGCCACAAGTCAGGCAGGAGGAGGGTTGGGGGAGGAACATAAGAGGAGGAAAGGGAAAAATAAGATGCAAGTCTGTAATTAATGACGATGCCACTCTTTGAAGGGCTGAGATGATGCTCTGTCCCAGAATATCAAAGCAAATGCAGTGACTCTCGGGATGCTTTTTCTGCACAGATCCCTTTGGATGGAGAGAAGGGAGGATTTCACAAAGCAGCACTAATTCCCATGAAGTGGCAGCTCAGAAGTGCAGGGCAGACACTGAGACACCTCCCACACTCCCCTGGCTGAGCTGGGCACTGTCCCAGGTGGGCATCACAGCCACAGAGGGGGGGACAAACCTGGCTGTGCCACCACGAAGGACAAAGCTACAGATGCCAAGAGCAGTGGGGCTGCTTCACGGGGGAAAAAAGGGAAAAAACATGAAAAAAAGAAGTCCAAATGCACACAAGAGGGCTGAGAAAAGTGAACACTGAGGGCTCTCAGGGAAGAGAACAAGAACTTTGTCAAGAGCGTAGAGACTAAACACACTAAAAAATGCAGGTCAGAGCAACTCAAGGGAGCCAGAAGTGCCTGTTCCACCAGGCAGCTGGGTTGAAATCACATTAAAACCACAATTACAACCTGTGTTCTCCCACCTGCTGGGAGGGGATGCACCTTGACATCCCTGCTGCAGTAAAAGCAAAGGATGTGTTGGAGCCTGAACTCTGAGACCCAAACCAGGGACACCCTGCTGGGTATTGGCAAAATCCAACCCAGACTCTCAGTGCAACACCAGTCCTAGGAAGAGGGTTTTTCACCTCATATATGGAAACATTTTTTCTGGAGTTCTGTATGTGAATATAGAACATTTCTAGACGAATCTTAGGAGATAATTCTGTCTCAAACTCTTATCTGTTCTTGTAGTAAACAGTTTCACAGTTGAGTAACCAAGACATAGTCAAAGAAAACCCACACTACAACAATTCCTGCAAGTCAACTTCTCTGTGGCATCCCCCACACCAAAGTCTCCACAGGGATTTCAAACACCAACAAGGGAAAGCAAAACATCTGAAAAAAGCAGGGAGCCCAGTCCTGAAGCCACAGCCTGCCAGAGAACAAAGAACCAGCGCAGCATGAAACGGCTGGAAATACTAATCATCATAGACAGGTTTTGAAACCCAACCTAAGTGGCTGTTGGGCTTGACTTGGGTCCAGTTTCCCTGTGTGTTTGCCCTGCCTGTGGTCAGAAGAGCAGTTAGAGCCCAAATCTCCACATTTAACTGGATGTCACCCATGCAGGAGGAACACTTGGCAAGCCGGAGCCGTTTACCAATTCAAATGAACCACAGCCCTGCTTGAACACAGCTATTTTTGTATGGCACTGCTTCCCCAGCTGAAGGAAAAATCTCCCTGGGATAAACACTGGAGTGCAGAAATAGCCAGATGGTCAGCTGTGGCTGGGAGGAAATGGGTGGTTTTGCCCTGATTCCTGGGTCGGTGAGAGAGATCTGCCTACTGACCCACTGGAGCTGGGGCAGAGACCAACAAATGACTCCCTGAAAGGAGGGAAGGAGCTCCTTCCCCATCGACTGACATGGGGGATCCGAGAGAATTCCCCCAAAATCCCAGACAGCTCGGAGGTTTCCAGTAATTCTGAGAGTGGAACAAGAACTGGTGAGGAAAATGCAGCCAAGAAACCCAAGGGCTGAGCAGCTGACCCAGGTCCATGATGGTCATCCATGGGGAAGGTGACACATCCATCCCAATTCCCTCCCTCAAGCTCTTCCCACCAGTGTCCCCACCCCCATCCTGCTCCTCCTCTCGCTTGGAAACTTAATCTCCTTAGTGAATAATGAATGGAAGGGACCATCTGTAGCACAGATATTTTCCTCTGAGCAGACAATGCAGGAGATGCTTTATCTAACAGGATCATTGGCTCAGACATCACCCCCAGAGCTGCTCTGCTGTTAAATTTAGAAAGCAAACTAGGTTTTTACTCTGGTGGGGTTTTTTTTCCCCCCCCCAACAGAAATACACCCCGACAGCATCTGCGAGTCCCTGAGAAGCAGCCAGAGGTGACAACCGAGCAGAGGGTGTGGAATTTGGGAAGGTCAGACCCCTGTGGCTGGAGGAGGGCTGGGATCTCACCCAGGGCTGGAGCCTTCTCAGTGTCTGAGCAGCTCCACGGAGCCATAAATTCACGGGCAGGATGGCTCATTCCAGCCGCCCCCCGTGCAAACATTTGGCTCCCAAAATCCAGCCCTTTCTGCCTGGAAAAGTACACGGGGTTTATTTTTAGGTTCCTGTTCTTTTTCCAAAATAACCAGGGGCACGAAGCCAAACCTCCCAAACGTGGCACCGGCGTCAAAGGCACGTTTGGGACGTTGGGAGGGCTTTTCAAACACCACAGCAGCCCATGGAAAAACCAGCTGGAATCCACAGCTGCAGGGCCTGCTGGAGAGGAATTTTGGGGTCCAGGCGGGGTCAGGGACCCCCCCAAAAAGGGTCTGGCCAACAAGAGGGATGGGATGTGCTGCAGGGATCGCTGCTCTGGCTCAGACTGCCAGGCAAAGGAGCCAGCCGAGCTCCCCAAACTCAGCCAGAGCCGGGATAACACAGCCAGGTCTGCACTGATTTGTGCAGCAAATGATCATTTCTGGGGGTCCTTCCAGCTTCTGAGATCTGTGGGAATTGCCCTCTAATCCACAGGGCTGACCCATGGGAGCAGCAGAGCCACCAGAAGCTCCTGGGTTTCCTCCTGTGCCCATCCCACCCAAAATCTCACCTTTAGCAACACTGAGCTGTGTTCTCCTGCACGTGCTTTGAAGAGAATTGCCACCTGATGCTAAAAGAGGCTTTTATGGAGCAGGGCAAGAATTCTGTTGTGACAAATGCTCATCCTCAGCAGAGCCCAATGTGCCCTGTGGGAACACCTTCCCCCAGGAAAAGGGACCAGCAGGTCACAGGCACTGAGGACACCCCAAAAAAGCAGCACTTTGTGCCACGCAGCAACCTCAGCCCCTGCCCCAGACACCCGAGATGGCCCCGATTTGGAGGCCACAGGAGGGTATTTCCAGTGAGAAACCACAAAACCCCACCTGGCTCTTAATTGGGATGCCAGGTTTTAATTTGGTGGCTGCTCATTGACAGCAATTCCCCAAGAAGGACTCTCTAATTAACCAGGCCTAACGACCTTCCAAAAGTCTCCTGCTGCCTTCACCCAAGTTTTCTTGAAAAGAAAGGGGGAAGAATCTAATCCTGGGCACTTCTCAGCTCCATGGGATGGGAATGAGAAGACAAAAGGAGCTGAAACAAAGGGAGATGTGTTGGGAGTGGAGCATTCTAGTCCAAACAGCTGAAGGAGATGATGAAAAGCTCTACAGAAATAGGATTCCCTCTGAAAACAATGTGATTTCCCCTCGATGAGCAGGAATTGGACATCCACAACCAGGGAACAGGGGTGTAAATACTCATTTACCAGGACTATGAGGAACTGATGACCTACAACAGCTGGAGATGAGGAGAACTCCATGCCAAGGGAGGCTGAGCCACCTCCTTCCCACTTCTCTCCTGCCCCAAATGGGTCTTTCCTCTCTCCAGCTGCAGGGCTGTCCCAGCTGGAGTTCTGCAGACAGGGGAGAAGTTTGATGTGAATTATCACCTGGAGTGACCACAGAGCCACATTCTGCTTCACTGAAACACCTGTGGGGCTGCCAGGTCTGTCTGCAAACACTGCTAGAGGGAGACTTTTCTTTCTGGGAGTGTGGACAAACTAGGATGGAAACACCTGGACAACTGGGGTTTATTTTAAATAAACATATCTAAATGTTGTCTCCGGACCTTGCCCTCCAGAGTTCAAGCTCAGAACATCCAGCAGGAACAAGAACAACCCCGTGGGGAAGGCCAGGAAGGGAATCTTGAAGGTTGCAGAGCAATTCAGGGAGGCAACAGCTCATTGCCCTTCTGTTCAAGGCTTTTCAAACACAGCTTTATTGGTTTGGAGAGCTTTTGTGGGGGGGGTAGTTTTTGTTTGTTTACATTCCTATCAGTTTTCTTTTAATAGGAATCTGAAAAAAATCCTGTTGGTCGGATTTGGGGCAGGTTACAAAAACATAACAAGGCTCTGACAGCCCCCTGGATTATTGCAAATTGCAAAAAAGGCCAGAAAATATTCCTCAGGAAGCTCCTGCCACGTGGTGAGGCTGGAGATGGTGAAAAGCTGCAGAGAAAATCCCTTCCCAGATAAGAAGGAATTGCTGAGCTGCACAAACACAGGACTCTGCTGAAGTGACACAGCAGCTTTTCAGGGAGAAACCAAAACACATTCGTATTGGAAAATTATCACTGTACTAGGCTTTGGCTGTTGAAATAACCTGAACCCCCCCCACAAGGCCCTGCAGGCCCAATTCCAGGGATTTTTGCTGCCTCATGTCCCAGTTTCTGTTTCACAGCCAAAGCTGCAGGTGGGGTCAGAGATTCTTCCACTGAACTCCTGCCAAGCTCCCTCCCCTCACCCAGCACTTGATTCTTCCCAAAATATTGATTTTCCATAGGACTGCCTGTACCACTGGAGTGAAGTCCACCAGCTGAGCCCTGCAGATGACAGACCATTTTAATTTGTGCTTATTTTGTCTCAGGCATTTGGAGTTTTGGGAGCTCACAAAGCTTTGTGCAGGGATAAGAGTTTTTTTTTTCCAGTATGACAAAGATACCAGGCTTCTAATTCTGTGTTTTCCAGCTGCTTTACGAGACAGGTTTGCTCTCTTTAATGAGTCACCTATAGCAGATGCTGCTAAGGAGCTTCTAAAGCAAATAAACTATCTGGCAAAAGTCTGGGATGTTTTGATGAAGAAAAACTAAATAAAATCTGCCCTGCACGTAAAAGACCACGTTCTGTGTTCCAGCACCACTCCAAGTGACAGAAAACCAACTTTCCTTGAGACAAGAAGCACTGCAAATGCTTTAACTCTTCCCAAAAAACCAGACTGAACACTCAGAGGAAATTTTCCTCCAAACACTGCAGAAAACAGAGGTATAAAAGCCAAAGAACCTGGCAAAAATACGTAGCTTTGTTTCAATATAGCACCAGACTCTGCCACTTGGAATGTTCACCGTGGAAATGCTGCCTAGGGCAAGCAATATGCTGCCAGTATTTCAGTCCAAGCTCCTCTCCTGTTCTTTAAATAACCCAGCCCAGAAGCAGAGTATCCTCAGGAAAATTCCTTTCATGTCATGGCAGCCGGGGTGACACAATGGGAAGATGCCATATGGCCACTGGAGGAGAAGGAAAGCATTCCCAGTGCTCCCAGAGCAGGGAGGAGTTAGCACAGCCTGATACCCATCCTGCTGCAAACCAGACCCCTCAGTATCCCTCGGGAGGTAATCAGGAATTCCAGGAGGAAAGTGTTCAGAGGCAGGTGGGACCATCACCTCTCCAGCCTGCTTCCCAAAAGGGAGAGCTGGAGCAGCTTTCCCTCCAAGATGAGCCCTCTGAAGGATCCCAGCAGCCAGAAAACTGGGAAATAAAGGCTGGGGAGCTACAACCTGCCCTTTGATCCCACACTGCTGGAATGCTGAAGCCATGGGGTTCATTCCAGGAACATGGAAGGAAAGTGAAGGAGCAGTTCCCTAAAGTTCAGACCAAAGTGCAGGACACAGGGCCAGCTCCAACCTCTGGACAGGAAAGTGTGACCCAGCTTGTCTGGAAAATTAGGGAATATCCCTGAGCCATCCAGCCTCTTCCCTGACCATGGGAAAGTGGTAGGAGAAGCATAAATGGATGTGTTTTCACTGGGCTCCTATTGAACATCTATTTCCCCACTGGAAAAGGATTCACCAGGGAGCAGATTTCCTTAGTGACAGTTCAAGGGGAGAAAGGGAAAAGGGCAAGGAATGGCTTCCTGTTCCAATTGTCCAGCCAGAACCTTCCCCCTGCCATGCCACCCTCCCCACAGCCCTGTCCCAGGTGCCCATCCCTGCCCCTGCCTGGGAGCCAAAGCTTTTGTTTCTACCAGAACATTCCAGAAACCCAAGGAGGAGCTGCCAATTCCAAGACTCCCTGGCAAAACCCTCAATCCACGAGGAGAGTGGGGAAGAACAAAGGAAGAGGACGTTTCACACCAACAGAAGACATGTGGCAGTCCCGGTTAAAATGACATTTAAGAAGGATAAACCTTCCATGAGTGGAAAGACCTGGAAGTGCTTCCAGTAACACCAAAGCACACGTGAAGCAGGACACAGGGAGGGGCTGGGAGGATGCTTTGGAAACCCCATCCCCAGGATCAAGGGAACAGCCAGGGAGCAGCTGGAGAAAGGGTGGAGAGGACTTTCCAAGCTGCATATCCAGCAGGAGCACCAGGAACTCCAGCTGGGTTTCACTCACTGTGTATTCCGCGTGTTTTTTCCCGTACCACTTCATCCATTTCCGGAACTCTCTGTCCATGGTCTGGAAGAGGGAGGAAAAAACAAAACTCAGCTCTTAGGACATCTCCTGTTTGCAGATCCATAGGTCTGTCAGTGCTCCCTGACCCCCCAGAGCTGGCTCGGTTGGAGGGGCTCTGCCATTAACATTCCAAGGACAGGCAGACAAACAGCTCCTGCTGCTCAGTTTCCTTAAAAAACCCAAATTTTTGCTTCATTATGGCCAAGGCAAAGCTGGAACCTTCATCCCTCCCCTTTTCCTCATGGAAGTTCCACATTATAGGAAAAACACTTCCACTACTCAGCCCTAAGAATGGCCCAAGCTTAAGCAGCTCCTGAGCTGGGAAACATAATCCCAGAAGGATTGGGAAGGATCCAGCCCATCCTAAACCAAGGGATCACCAGCTAAAGCCAGGCCTGTTGGGCTGAGTGAGAAAGCAGCACTCAAAGCACCCCAGCAGCAAACACAGGCAGTGTATCCCAATTCTCACAGCAACTAGGGATGCTTCAAACTGCATCCAAGGATTTTGGAGTGATGAAATCCTTCACCCCAAGGCTGCAGAGGATGGAGGGCTCCTACTGGCACCAGTTTTCCACTGTCCAAATAGAGCAGAAAGGAACCAAACCCCTCCCATATCCAGGGATCTCCATCCCTCACACCCCTCCATGGGCAGAGTTCCAGCAGCTTGGCCCCAAGCAGGGCAGGGTCTGGAGGGCAACCAGGGTCAGCTACACCTCTACAACTGCTGCTAAGTGAAGTTCAAGTGTCTTGGAAGGCTGGAAAAAGCCCTCCTGATCTCCATGATTTTCCCCGAAGTTGGAAGTAGCAGGGAAACAAGATAAGGGAGAGTCTCCCCCTCCGGAGTCACAGCTGGACACATTCCTGTGTCACCTGCTCCAGGTGACCCTGACTTGGGGGGGTTGGGCTGGAGGATCTCCAGAGGTCCCTTCCAGCCCCAGCTACTCCGGGATTCTGTGGGAGAAGCCCAGCAGGAATTCTGGCTTCGCTGAGAACTCGGAGGTGGTGGAGATCTCCATCACCAGCTCAACAACACTGTGTGTTGACAGCTGTTTCAAAAATCTGTTTCAAAAACACTCCAGAGCTTAGGAGGAGAACTCAAAACCCCTCAGTGTTTTCTCACCCTGCACAGCTACATTTTGATTTATTTTTTTAAGACAACTTTACCAAAACAAATCCATAACATCCTTACACTCCAGCTAAAGCTTCCCAAAGTCATCTGCATTAATTAACACAGTACCCAGAGACAAGTTGCCACAGCCACCCATAACCAGAAACCCAACCCAAGCCCTGCCACAAATGTATAGAGCAAGCCTTTTTTGCACATTGGAATGCAGGAATACTGGTGAAAGTGAGAATTTCCCTTTCCCTCCTAATGCTGATCTTTAAAGGTTGATGGTAAACCCAGAGGGGACTGCAAGCCTTGCAAGTGCTCCCTAATGAAACCAGGATGCTCACACAGAGGCACTGCAGAGCCCTCCAGCTGGAAAATTCCACTGGGCCATGGCAGGGCAAACAAAATGGACTTTCAGATCCTTGTCTGATCCTCCTCGTGGCTGTGTTGATGAGGTTTTGCCCACACCACTGAAAAGGAGGATCAAGGAGTTCAGTTTTCCCCTTCCCTCCACGGGGTGTAATTTTGCAGCCTGTACAGGCTGAGTCAGCGTGTTTTGACCAATACAGAGGGATGAGTTTCTGTTCAGGCCACTGAGGCCAGTAAACCTCTCCTGGTTAGGCTTGACTAACCTTTACTGTTTGCTTGTGGCCTTCCAGGTTTGCCTTGGAACTCACTGCCTTTGTGTGTCCCTTTGGCACAGAATGAGAAGCGTAAACAAACCCGATTAAAATCACGGGATGGGTCGGGTTGGAAGGGACCTTAAATAACATTTAGTTCCACCCCTGTTCACTATCCCAGGTTGCTCCAAGCCCCATCCAAGGCCTGGGACACTTCCAGGGAGGGGGCAGGCACAGCTTCTCTGGGCAGCCTGTGCCAGGGCCCCACCTCAGAGTGAGTAATTTCTCCCCAATATCTAAACTAACCCTCCCTCCTTCTGCTTCAGGCCCTTTCATGGTTTTCTGCACTCAGGACCCCCCTGAGCAGTTGTGACCCAAACACCCAACCAAGGCCTCACCAGTGAGCCCCTGCTGGTTTAATAACTGAGCTGGGCTTCAGCTGAGGACACCAAAAAGGGGCATCACCACCACTGGCAGAAACATGGCCTTGGAAATATTTAAGAACTATTTGCTTGAGGAATTAATTCCTAGGCTTGCTGAACTCTGTGGCCTCTGGGAACTGCACTGGAGCCATTCCAGCCACAGAATAACTGCAGGTGTTTGGGTGAAGTTTATCCTTCTGAAGAGGCCCTCTGTCATCACTGTTGAAAGAGCTGAAATCCCTTCAGAAGGATGTTCAAGCTCCCCCTGGGCACTCCAAGCCAGACACGCTGCTCTCCCCAAGCACATCGTGCTCCGGGTCTGTCTGACCCAAGGAGCAAAACTGAAGCAGGGCTGGATATTCTGCTTTTCCTGCAGGAGCCCAGAGCCCCCTGCACAGCTCTCACCTCGGCATATTTGGCTGGAATATCTGCCTTCTCCACTCCGTAGTGATGTTTGCAGTTGGTGGCCGCGGCCACTTGGAGCACCACTTGACCCACACCTGCAGGAGGAGGGGAAAAAAAACCCACAGTGAGGGCACAAAGCACTGCAAGGGGAGAGAAGAGTTGGCAAAGGGCAGATAAAGTGCTGTACAGCTCCAGCTCCCAGTGTGTGACATTCCCACGTTTGAGGCACCGTGTGCTCCTGAAGCCATTCCCACCTTCCAAGTGCTGCTCAGCCTCAGGGTGAGCAAGAAAATCATGTATTTCTGATGATAGCAGGGAAAAGTAGTAATATTGGAGCCCTTTACACAGCCAGCAGCACCACAGGCCTCCAGATATGATCTTCTGTAACCTTCCTGAACAAACAATTGGGAGCATCCATGGCAATTTTTTTTCCCCTTCCAGATGGAAAACAGTTTGCCAGCTCTGCTGCCTTTCTAAATGTCTCATCTGAACATCAGTCACTGACAGGAAACTTCAGACATCAGTCCCACTGGGGGAGGAAATGTGGGTAAAAAAAGCAAATCACTGAAGATGTAGTAAAGTTGGAGGGGGTTGCAGTCCTGTATTTAAATTTAAAGTACATTTTTAAGAAATATTTTTCCCCAGAAGTCCTGTATCACACCAGCAACAAAACACAAACATAGTTGATTCAAAACTTCACAACCCATCCAGTAAGAGGGGAAATTCTTATTATTCCTTTCCTGCTCTGCACCAGATTTTACCAAGAAAAAGAACAACACATTCTTACTCAGTATCTCCCCTCCACATGGGCCTGAGTCATACCTGGTTTCCTCACCAAACACCTCTTTCCTCTTCAAACTCCAGCGTGTGTTGCAGTTGGGGGGTAGATTTTGTGGGGTGGCACAAGACAACTGTTGAAGTGAACTATAAAATCTTTTTTGACACACTGACAGTTACGTCAGAGGCAAAAATCGACTTCATTTTCAGATTCCACACCAAGTGTTTCGCATGGGAGTCAAGAAATCCCATTTTCATACAAGAAGAGCATAAAATCCACCGAAAATGGACTAACCCTTAGGAATGGAACTTTCTTTTTCAAGTACCATTTTTAACATTGTTTCTTTCCAAGTGTATCCAACAGCAACAGAAACCAAGAGTTCTATAGCGAGGTTTTATTGAATTTGGATTATTGATATTTCACTGCAGACAATGTTTCGGGCATCCGTTTGGTCATTTAATCACGTCCTAAAAAGCAGGGGGATTATCTAGAAAAGATGCTTATCCTGCAAAGCAATCCTTAGTCCTGGTTTATCCTGCAAGACAATCCTAAGCCCCGGGTTACTTCTTAAATACGCAAAGGACGGGGAAAACCAGCCAACAAAGAGAGAAAAAGCAGTTCTTGCCCACTCACCGCTGCCCAAGTCAACGAACAGATCGTCCTCCGTCATTTTGATCTCGTCGATCATTTGGGCCACCAAGTCGAAGGAGGTTTCTCCATAAACCTCCGGGGAAAAGGGCTCGTAGTTGTTGAGTTTCTCGGGATCGGTGACCGAGTGGTTGTAGACCTGCTGCAGGATGTGCCGCAGGAGCCCGTTGGACGGGCGCGTGTTCAGCTTCATGGGCTGCGTCGTCCCCTTCCACTGCGGGCAACAGCAGGCACGGGGTGGGAACCCGGCGTGGGGACAGCCAGGGGCACCCAAACAAGGCGGGACGGGCACAGGGAGGGCAGGCACGGGGTGGGAACCCGGCGGGGGGACAGCCAGGGCCACCCAAACCAGGCTGAACTGGCACAGGGAGGGCAGGCACAGGGTGGGAACCCGGCGTGGGGACAGCCAGGGCCACCAAAGCCAGCCTGGACTGGCACAGGGAGGGCAGGCATGGCGTGGGGACAGCCAGGGCCACCCAAACCAGGCTGGACGGGCACAGGGAGGGCAGGGACAGGGTGGGAACCCAGTATGGGGACAGGCAGGGACACAGGGAGGACAGGGACAAGGTGGGAACAGGGCATGGGGATAGGCAGGGCCACCAAAGGCACGCTGGACTGGCACAGAGAGGGCACAGGGTGGGAACCCAGCGTGGGGACAGGGCAGGGCCACCAAAACCAGCCTGGACTGGCACAGGGAGGGAAGGGACAGGGTGGGAACAGGGCATGGGGACAGGCAGGGCCACCAAAGCCAGGCTGGGCAGGCACAGGAAGGGAAAATCCCACTGCCATGCTTAGTAAAGACAGGAACAGGGCACAGTCCTGATGCCAGGGCTGGAGCCCCTCTGCTCTGGAGACAGGAGAGCTGAGGGGGTTCAGCTGGAGAAGAGAAGGCTCCAAGGAGACCTCAGGCACTGGAAGGGGCTCCAGGAGGCTTTGGACAAGGGCCTGGAGTGACAGGACAAAGGGCAATGGCTGCCCACCGTTAGATGGGACATTGGGAAGGAATTGTTCCCTGTGAGGATGGGCAGGCCCTGGAATGGATTTCCCAGAGCTGTGGCTGCCCCATCCCTGGGAGTGTCCAAGGCCAGGTTGGAGCAACCTGGGCTAGTGGAAGGTGTCCCTGTCCATGGCAGGCAGTGGCACTGGATGGGCTTTAAGGTCCCTCCCAATCCAAACTCTTCCATGACACTAAAGACAAACACAACCCCAGCTCTGTACTTTGTCACCCCTCAGCTAACAGGTAATTCCGTGTGTGCTGGAAACAGGTGGCAAAGGGGAAATGAAGGAGATGTAAAAAGCAACAGGCACTGTAAAGGTCAGCACTGGGTGCAGCTGGGAAGGTGGAGAGTTTGCTCCCTCATTGTCTATTTGCTCATCAGCACTGAACTCACACTGTGTGTCAAGAGCAGAGCAGTTTAATTCTGCCTCAGGAGCTGTGGGGTGGGAGGGATCACATGTACTCAAACAGGGAGTGGCAGGAAAGAGATGGAAATCAAGCTTCCTTTCTTCTTCAGGAAAAAAGGCCCTGTCCTAAGTATTAAAAATGTTCATCTCCCCCTTTGACAGAAACAAACAAAACAGAGGCAACTCCAGGACCCCTCCTAAACATTCCTCTGCTGGGATTCGGATGCAACTGCAGATGCTGAACAGCTTCTAATGTTTAGCTGTTGACCAACACACACATGAAGACACCTGAATCCAAACAGACACAAGTTTGGGGGAGTTGTAGGCCCACAAAATGAAGGAAATTCTGGAAAAAAAGCCTTCTTGCTATAATATTGCACAATTCAAATAATTCCCCTAAGCACAGCAGAGGGAAAAAAGTCCACTTATGCTTTGAAATTCAACAGAATAGTAACATTGTTCACGTTTTGCTTCCTCCAGTTCAACCATTTATAAGGGCAAGAGAAACAAAAAACTTGTTAAATTGGTCTGAAAAGACATGAACATTCTCCTTTAGCCCACAGAACAGAGAGGCTGAGCTGTGTGGCAAGGAAATTCCTAAGCCATGGATCACTTCCACAACACACAGAGGAGTTCATATGGATTATTTAAGTACCCATAAGCCCCAGATTTCCCCCCACAGAAGTAAATCCATACAAGAAATCCCTGTGAGACACCTATGTGCTAAATGCAGAGAAACCTTTTCTTCCCCCTAAAGCTCTTTCCAAGTGCCAAAACAGCAGTACCAGAAGTGCCCAGTGAAGACCAAGAGCTCCCAAACCTGCAATTTGGGAACAAAGTGTGGGGTTTCATTTCCTTTCTTCCTCTGAGAACATCCCTCCAACACTAACTCCTGACTGCCCAGGTGGAATGAAAAAAATAAGTTTAATAGCAAGATAAGGCTCTAAAAGAATGGAAGTGTTGGATGCTGGTGATGCCACAGTGACACTGAGTCAGGCAGAGCTCTCTGATGTTATCCCCTATCTGTGAGCAGACACAAGTGATGGCAGGGATGGACAAACACCTACCAGCTGGTGGATGCTGTCGATGGCTCGGTTGTACTTGTCACACAGTCTCTGCATGCTCTCAAAGCTGGGGGAGAAACCAGAGCAGGGTCAGCTCAAAGAGGCAGGTTGGAAGCACAGAACCTCCTGAGGGACCCACGAGCATCCTCGGCCACTGAGCCCAAACCCCTCCTTTACCACCCTCTGCGTGTGATTCATTTGCTTTATCTGCACCCACGTGGTTTTGAGGCCTGGCAGAAGTTTGGTGGGTTGAGTTAGATTTTCAAGTTTACTCATTTATTAGCCACAAATTCATAATAATGACACCACAATTATCTCTCTGACATCTTTGCTGGCTCGCACCAAGTGGAAGTTCCCAAGTGTCTACTTAAGCACACAAAGATATTTTTTTCTATGCCCACGTTTAGTATGTCAAGAATACTTTTATAATGTAAAGCAAAATTACCCAAACCACATAAAGAGTCACCAGCTGAACTGAAGGACATGGGGAAAGTTGCAACACTGCAAAATATACTCTTAGTAGTAACTGAGGGTAAAACCTTGGGCTTTTCTATCATCTTGCTTACTCTAAATAGGTGTTTAAGGTTTGTTTCTCTCAGAACATGCACAGATTTAAGACTTTATAATCTCCAGTAGACCAGGAGTACGTGACAAATAATATTAGTTTCTTGAAGTCATACTTTGAGTTCAGTCCACTTTGTGTTAAAGGTCTGTGTTCTCAGAGCCCATTATTTCTTTTCAGCATTCTCAGCTGCACAGAAACTTAAGAGATCTGTAAATGTTTCTCCTTTGTTCCATCATCTCTCCATCATAATCAGTCCTGAGACAAGCAAGTCCTTTTCTAGAAATTAATTCTGGGTTTGAAAAGGCAGCCACAACCAGGGCATGACCTCCAATGTCCCCCAGCAGGAAAGCACAGGGATTGCTCCATGGGCTGGTTGGGATTACGGTCAGTTCAGGCAGATGCCTTAATGACAGAAGCTGAGAGGATTAAATAAATTCATCTCTGGCCAGGGAAGAAGAGATATTCCCAGGAACATTATCCATTACATAATCAGACCCACAGCAGCAAAAACAATACAAGGAGTTATGGGGTGGCACAATTAAATCATGGCCATTCCCAGAGCTAGGAAAAGGAGGGAGGAACAAGGGGACAGCAGGAGGGAGGGACACTTCAGTCTCTCGGGATCCTCAGTGTCCCCATGCTGGCCAGGACACCTTTCCCAAGAGTTCTGGCCATTCCAGCTGCCTGTGCCTGTTTAAATGTTGGGACAAAGCAAGAGGGATTGGGTTGCACAGTGTGTGCATTTCCATAACCCGCAGCTTTTCCTTCACATCCCAGGATCCCTTCACTTGCTACAAGGAATTCTTCTGGCAAGATTTTTTCAAAGGAATTAAAAAACACTGGAACCATTACCAAAATTCCAGGTTTATGATTTCCTGGAAAAGCTGCAGGAAGGTCAGTGGCATGTGACATGGTATTGCTGCTGATGCTCCCCAGATAAACATGCCCAGTGAGGATGCCAGACCTGTAAAACTCCCTGCAGCCACTGGGAGTAACCCACCAACCCAAATTAATGGATTTGATGACAAGGGATGCTCGACCATGATTTCTCCCTTTGAATTTTCCAGGAGGAAGAGAGGGACTAAAAAGTCTTGCAATGAAACAATTAAAAATAGAGAGAGCAGGAAGCAATAACTTGAGCAGATCATGACAAGTATCCAGTGCCTGGAAGTTTGGGATGGATGACAGGAAAAGGTACTTCCCCCACCCAGAGGGTGGTGGGCACTGCCCAGGCTCCCCAGGGCAGTGGGCATGGCCCCGAGGCTGCCAGAGCTCCAGGAGGGTTTGGATGATCCTCTTGGGGACAGGGGGGGATTGTTGGGGTGTCTGGGCAGGGCCACAAGTTGGATTTGATCCTTGGGGGTCCCTTCCACCTCAGGATAATCGAGGATTCTAATCAAAGCAATGCAGTTTCATCTGTAAACTTCATTCTAACAGTTCACTCGTGCTGTGGACCCGGACAAATTCCCTCTTTCCCAGAAGGGCACCCAAGGAGTTTGTGGCAAACTGCAGCATCAGCAAAGAACCTCAGAGCCCTCCACAGACACACCACAGAGCAGGACCTGCCTCTCCCAGCCCAGAGTTGAATGCCACATACCAGACATTGCTCTTCAGCTGCCTGTGGAACAGGAATTCCCATGGAGCTTACAGGGATCTCAGAATCCCTCCCTTCCCAGCACACTCGGAGGATATTCCACCTTTCCATTCAGCCTCCACCCAGCGCAGGGGAGGGAGGGGAGGCTGAACCTGCCACAGCTCCCACTGACAGCCAGCTCTGCCAGGCCACATTCCAAGCAGGAATTCGGAGCCACTCCAGCAGCAGAACCCTCCGTGCCATTCAGATTCCCACGCTGGCCTCGGTCCAAGGGTGCAGATACCAATCATTGTTTGGGAATGAGTAATTCCAACCTACAGCACAGCCCAGCTCGCTGCTGTGTGGAGTTTCCAATTATGTCCCTAATCCAACAGCCTCTGCCAACGTTGCTGTTACACATTTCCTACCAAAATAACTCTGCAGAGCCTGGAGCCACTTTGAGAGGAAACTTCAGTCCGTAGTGTCTAAGAATAGCCAGTGACTGGTTCCCTACACACCGTGCTGGGCACAAAAACACTCCTCTCACCTTTTTGTGTCATAGTCAATCAAAACGTAGTTTTCCATGGCAAGCTTGAGATCTGGGATTTCTTCACAGACCCACCTGGAAGGAGAGAAGAAATAATTAATGGAAATACTGCCAATTAAGTATAACAACAGTCTCACTTCTAGACTGGCTTTGCTATATGTGGAGAGAGGATCCTGCAGCAGCCCTGGAAGCTCCCAATACTGGCAGGAGCAAGGCAGACATCCCAAAATACTCCCTGGAAAGCTGCAACAACTCACATTTGTACTGAATAAACAGCAAAATGCCTGTAGATATTGGCAGCTCTTGAAACACCACAGCTTCAAAATAAGGTAATAAATGTATTCAACATGGCTAAAAATACTCCAAGCCAGGGCTGATGCCAGTGCAAGACAAAATGTGGTGCAGAAGTGCAGCATTTCCAAAGGATGCTGAGCCTGTGTTGGACAAAGCTGGATGTGGAGAAGAGGTTTCCCACAGCAACACAAAACACTGTCATCACTCACTGCAAGGATATTCTCCTCTGGGTCATGTCTGAACTGCCCTCACACCTTCCACAACCCAACCAAAGCAGGTTTTCAGCAGTTATTCTGATAAAAGACCCCTCTGACAGGCTGAGTTAATGCAGCCCTGTATGTTGTGGCCATCAGAAATGGAAAGCACGTGCCCCCTTGCAGTGCATCCAACAATGGCATCTCGCAGGAGAGATCTTCACTCAGGGAATGCAGGAAAATTAAATCCTTTCAGAGGCAACTTAAAAGCCACAGCAGCTTTACACACACTTTGCTCCACAAATATCCAAATGGGAAAGCACTGTCATCATCAAAAACCTCCATTCATAGGATGAATTCCAACAGGAATGGCAGTTCCTTCCTCAACCACCTTGCTCCACGCTTCACTAGTAAAATAATCAAAAATAATTTGGACTAAAGATCCAGCAGTTCTGGTTCTTTCTGGCTGATTCACAGCCAAATAACTTCACAGGCAAGTGAAAACCAGAACTTGGACATCTATGGCTCTCTTCTAGTGTCTTCCACCTCCCTAAAACCATTTGGGCTCTATCTCTGCAAACTTTTTACCCTTAAATTGCAGGAATGGGCAGTGCACAGCTCCCTGCCAGCAGTTTGATCCTTGTGTGTCCCTCCCAGCTCAGGATATTCCATGTTTCTAGGGCTCCACTGCCCCAAGGAGATAAAGTCTGTTTGCATCCTGTCACCCAGCACTTTCACAACCACCCTGTGGGCACTTTGCACAATGCAGGCAAAGCTTCTGGTGCTGTGGTCACTCTAATCTTGCCTAAAACATGCTTGTGAAACACTTCTTGGGCCCAAAACTGCTTCCTAACATGTTCTGCTCCCCTTCTTTCAGCACACAAAGCACCACCATCAACAACTTCAGCCACCACTTCGAGCACCATGTCCCCCCAAAACCCCTTCAGAAGGGTCTTCTCAACCCCCCCACTGGCCAAAAATGCCACAAGAGCCCAAGGCACAGGATTTTGTCACCCCCAGTCCAAGCAGCCTGGCAGCAGCAGTGACACTGCCTTGTGGCAAGGCTCTGTGGATAGAAATAGGGATTTCCTGAGAAGAGAAATTCCCAGCTCCAGCCACATTCCACATCCTCTCCCCCCCACACCATGGGAAAGGCTCTGATTTCGTGGGTGTCAGGGATGTCACAAGGACATGGCTCTCACACAAGGCTCACCACCTTTTCCTAGGGACCAAATTTCAAGCTCAGGTGGCTCTGCAGGTAAAACACCACAGACTTCACCTGTATCTGCACCCCTAAAGGATATCAAACCACTAAAACCTGCTGCAGAGACAGCCCTGAGCCAAGGGAAGGCTCTAAACCAGCTGACAAGAAAGAACAGCTTTGGACTGTGGAAAACACTCCCCATCCCGCAGGTGCTTGGGGAATTTCTGTAGCTGCTCCAAATAAATGGTTCCAAGCAAGTCACCTCCTAATGCTGCTGAAGTAACAGCAAGTTATGTTGGACCCACGGCCTGTGTTGGGAAACCCTCTGAATTGCTGCCTTTCACCTTTATCCTCCCATTTTCCCCACTCTGTTCCAACTCCATCAGCAGAATTACAAGGAATGCTACAGGGATGTTGCCAAACAACCCAAATGCTGCAACCTCACAGCACCAGGGGAAGGGAGAGGGTGGGGAGAGGCAGGACCAGGACTCGACACACCGAGCCAAGGGTGTTTTCTTAACCTTGCCTGGCTACAGCTCAAAATAAAACTTCCACTAAGCGTTAAAGTCGAACATCACCACTCATTCTTGATTCTGCTCAGAGCAGAATATGGCACGATAAAAGGAAATATAATTGCCAGGGAGCTTTGGATTGCAACAAATTCAGCTTAGAATAGAAATTCGAATGGTGCCAGCCCTCCCTGGGCTGCAGGGAGGGTCCAGCACACAACACTCACCGAATTGTCTCAATAATTTCATGAGCAGCATCGTGGTGTTTGTCCTGAAAGAAAAAGAAGAGACATCAGGTGCTGTTTGGCAGGAGTTTCCAGGAATCACAAGGTTTTTAAGAACAAATTATACATAATACTTCTAAGAATACCAAGCACACAGGGAGAGGAGTCTTTGATTGCCACCCAGGCCATTAAACCTACCAAAATGAGCCCTCTGAGGAAAAATAAGGCTTAAGGAAATACATTTTTCAAGTGTCTGTGGACTGACAGAAGACTGACGTGAAGGAACTGTCACTGTACTTGTTTCTGTCATTCCCTGCCATCAGGGACTGCAGAGCTGGAACCTTTGGAGGATTTTTGGGATGCAGCAGGTACTCGACTGCAAGTTCCCCACTGAACAGCTGGTTCCACCCAGCATCTGGCACACGCTCCCAGCTCCAGATGGGCAGGGAGGTTCCAGCACAGGGAATGGCTCCCTAAAATCAAGCATCAAATAAGCACTGGGAGAGGATTCAGTGCAGGAAAAAGCACCCTCCCAGCACACACAGACACAAAGAGAGGAGTGGATATGGAGCCTTTTCCATGAACTGAAACCCAGAATACATTCAACTTTGTGTACACCAGGCTGAGAGACACAGAGAGTTTACTCAGGAGCCAAATCCATGCTAACAAAGCCCCTGGAGCTGCATTTGTATGCACCATGCCACAAAAAAATTTCTATTTCAGGGAAGCTGCTGGAGTTCCTACACACACTGTTGTATGCAGTTTGGGAAGCCTTAGTTACCACAGTGCTTGTGCACAAAGCTGAGGTTATATTTAGATGTTTGGTTTTGGAAGTGCCTTTGACCTTTTAATTAGGAGTCTCCTGTCTAAGGACCTTCCAGAGTAACAAGTGTAAGTGCTCTCAAATCCTCTTCCTTGTTTCCTGCTGCAGAAATGTCATTTCTGCAGAGTTACCAGGGGGGAATTCTATAGCAAAGGGCAGGGACAGGTGACAGAAAACAGAGCACTGGAAGGGAATGGAAGAAGGAAAACACTGATGGACAGGTGACAGAAAAGGGCTGAATTATCTCTACCTCAAGACATGGAAGGGCATGATATACATCAAATAAAATCCTTTTCCATCAGCATCTCAGCTTTCCTATTTCTGTGAGGAAACAGATTTCCCTTTCTGTGACCAGTTCAGTCACCTGGGACCAGCCATGCCTGTAGAAGTTCTCATTCCAGAAAACTTGTACACAGCTCTTTAGATAAAAATCCAGGGACAGAGGGATGGACAGGCAAACTTTCCAGAGGTCTGTCATCCTTCCAGTCCTTTAGGGGGTTTATAAACCTTCTAAAGGAGGGAGGGGGACTTTTCATACAGGGAGATAGTGAAAGGACATGGGGAATGGTTTCCCAGCGCCAGAGGGCAGGGTGAGATGGGATATTGGGAAGGAATTGTTCCCTGGGAGGGTGGGCAGGGACTGGGATGGAATCCCCAGAGAAGCTGTGGCTGCCCCATCCCTGGAAGTGTCCAGTGCCAGGCTGGACGGGGCTTGGAGCAACCTGGGCTAGTGGAAGGTGTCCCTGCCCATGGCAGGGGGGGGCACTGGATGGGCTTTAAGGTCATGCCAACCCAAACCATTCCATGATACCCTGCCCACTCCCTCCTGTGCCTGTGTTTCCTCCAGTCCATGGCATGGGCTGGCAGCCCAAACCAACAGCACCCAGAAATGTCAGGCAAGGAATCCCTTTGATAAATCCTGGCCTAGAAACCAGGAAAGCACCTGAACTAAAACCTGCTCCTGCCTCTCAATGTCCATACCAAAGGAGAGTGTGTTCTCTCTTCTTTTCTGTGTGCACTGAAGAGAGAGCACAAGAGGGTTGGAGAACCTCTCCTTCTCATTTCTTGTCTGAAAAGTGTAGGAACAACCCAGGGCAGCAGCTCATCCATCAACATCCCCCAGGAACATTCCTGTTTCACCACGTGCAGAATTATCCCAGCAGAGCCCCCCGGGCTGATCCAGCTGCCCTCCAAACTGTGTTCCTGCAGTCACAATTTGCTTTATCAACATAAGCACATTAACCCAGAAAAGTGAATTCAGGCTTATTTTGGCATAACCATTTCCTCTGGGGAAGTTCTGTCCCTCACTGGTGGCTTGGGCAGAGCACAGGAGAAACCCCTTGTCCTACAGGTCTTCATGAAAACATCCCTAAGAACAGCCAAACTGCTTAAATCTCAGATTCTTTTGGCTTGGGTTAAAAATAAAAAATCAATTTAAATAGTAATAAATCACAGTTCACACCTGCAACTACAGATCAGCCAATTTAAGTGACTTTACCAACACAACCTCACATGGACACTCCAGCCAGGAGGGGCCTTTGAGCTTATTTTGTGTCATTATTTGGAATAATGAAATCAAAACCAGTTCCACATCTACTGCTGCTAAACCTCTCATATTGAAACACTTGCCAAGTTTACTATGCTCTATAACCAACATTCCTTGGCCAAGCAGAGAAGCTCCCAAAGTCTCATGCAAGCCTTGCAAATCAACTCAAGTGTGATCTCCTACATTTCTTCAAAGCAGAGCTGGCTGTGGAAAATGGAGGAGGGAAAGGGAGAAACAGATCTGAAGGGAATACAGAGCAGTCTCCCTTTCTTCAGGGAAAATTGCAGCCCAATTTCAACATGGTTGTAAGATTTAATAAGAATAGACATTAAACAGCACCAGTCATTACATCTGTATTCAGGCAATTGTTTATGGCACTGACAGAGAGTTTGAAGCAACCAAAAGCCAAGTGGAATAGAAACCTCCCCAAATCCCTGACCCTGCTATAAACCTTCCTAACCTCTCTGCTCCAGCCTCTGCCATGAACCTTCCAAAGCTCCCCAAACCCCTAACCCTGCTCCAGCCTCTGCCATGAACCTTCCAAACCTCCCCAAACCCCTAACCCTGCTCCAGCCTCTGCCACAAACCTTCCAAACCTCCCCAAATCGATCTCTTTACATGCCAATCATTTAAGAGTTGAACTCAATATGGTCCTTGTGGGTCCCTTCCCACTTGGAATATTCTGTGATTAAATCCCATGCTCTGCTCCAGTCCCTGCCATCAGCCTTCCAAGCAGGCTGATGGTTTGGGCCACACACCCAGCGGGGTTTGGTTCAGCAGCTTTAGCCCGGATCCTCTCCAGCCCCAGTGGATGACCATGAATGCACCAGGTTGGATGGACGGTGATTCCCAATGGCTCTGCTGCAGTCCCAGCAGCCCAACCAACCTTAAACCCTCGGCCAGCAGCGAACCCTGCGCCCACAGAGTGGCCTGAAGCCTCTCAAACTCAGACACACTTTGAAGGGTGGGGGTTTGGGTTGGTGTGGGTTTCTTGGATTATTTTTCCAGGCTGCAGGACCACCCCAGCATTCCAGGCACCCCCGGAGCACAGGCAGGATGCCCCGGTGGCAGCAGCCAGAGCACAGCCTTACACTGCACTTGCAGTGCTTTTGGCAGGGAAGCCTCCAAGGGAAGAGCCTCCTACCAGCTCCCAGCCCATCCCATGGAATCCCACGTGCAGAGGCCCTTTGGCCGAGGCTCAAGAAGCCTCTGTGCTCTGTCTGCAGTCACGAGAGGATGCCACAGTGCTCCCTGTCATGAAGAGCAGCTCCATTCAGCCTCCCTGTGCTCCAGGGCTGCTCCCCCTCCCTCCCAGTGGGATGGATGGAGGGATGGAGCTCACTACGTGCTGCTCCCTGCCCTGGCTGTACTTTCCAATGTTCCTCTATTTATGTCGGCTGAGACGCCCTTGGAATCTTCAGAGTCACGTAAATGGAAACTTTTCATGCGACAAGCCCTTATCTCCTTAAGGTGGAGGGTGTTTAAACTCAAGAGTTGCAGTCTGGGGGAATCACTGACACTGACCAAAGCTACTCACGAGTTTAAAACAAACCAAACCCAAACACGCATTGAGTTGTTGCAGCCAATTCCTCTCCAGCTGAACTTTTCACAGAGCTCCGATTTTCAACCTAAACATTCCGTTTTAAATTGAAACATGAGTTCCTGGGGAAAGTTCAACAGCTTTTGCCAGGACGTTTCATTGGGAAAAAATAACAGAAAGGAAGCACTTTCTCGAAAGTCACTTGAAAGGGAACCCAGCTTTCTATGGAAAACAGCGGACACAGCCCCAGCCAGCACTGCTGCACAGCCTGGCAGCTCCTCTTCTTACAACGGGTTTCTCCATCCACAAGTTCCTACAACTCCAACCCCCGGAGTTTGGAGCCAGGAACACCCAGGAGCCTCCCAGCACACACAGCTCCTGTCCCACACAAACCCCCTGTCACCCTTCAGGTCACAGAGATCCATTTGGAACAGTTGGATCTTTCCCTTCACATCCTTAGAAAAAAGAAAAAATAAAAAAAGACCTTTTGTATCTTGCAGTTCCAAGAAGCCCTAATGTGGCATTTAAAGGCCAAATAAGGCAGTGCCCAAAAGCTCTTTCCAAATATGTATGTTGATGCAATCATTACCATTTGCTATAATCGCACTCTTTGTTCGTTAATCCCTATTAAAAAATCATCAATGTAAGCATAAGAAAACCAAAGCTGCCCCAATACTGTATATTTTATACAGAGGTCAGTGTGCCTGACATGATCAGCACCAGACCCAGCTCAGCTATCTATGCGTAACTTTGTTCTGCAAAGCACCAAATGTCTAATAAAAACAGCTAAACCCAACAGGTTTTGCAGAACACTCAACAAAGAGCAAAGTAAATTGAAACAGAGACTTTGCTACATTTTTGCCACAAGCTGCAGTTTTGAGGGTTTGTAACTCCCCCGGTGTGGCTGGTTTGGTTACATTAGTTTGTCAACTTAACACCCCCCAAAAGTATCTAAATGGCAGGATTTGGATATAATTCTGTGTTCCAGGACCACATGGCAGACTCTGTATTTGCACAGGGCTGGTTATCTCGCACTGCAACAATCCACAGACTGGAGCCAACCTCCAACCTAAAGCAACAGTTTAAAACCTTCTGTGTTTCTTCCTCAAACACAAAGAACGTGTTCAATTAACCGGGGCAGCAGACATTGCCTGGAGAGAGAAACACCACCCTGGTGCCCTTCCAAATTGACATCTTTTTATATTTAGGTTCTTCTTTTTGAGACTATGCTCATTCTTAGGATAAGACTAAGCTGGGGCTTGGGGGTGAACATTGTATTTTTCTCAATTTCATTTCCCCATGTGCAAAGTTAGACCCCATCCAGTCTGGGCAGGGCATGGAACAATCTGGGATAGTGGAAGGTGTCCCTGTCCATAGCAAAGGGGTGGAACTGGATGGGTTTTAAGGTCCCTTCCAACCCAAACTGTTCTGGGATTCTTGGAGAGCGGAATCCTTGTGAGATGTGATCACCAACACAGAAAAGGCAGCAAATAAAGGTAACCCAAAACCCCCACAATCCTGAGGCGTGGACACATGGTTTGAAAATCTGGATGAGCTCTTGAAAAACCAAGGGGGGAAAAAAGGAAATACAGTCCAGCCCCCCATCGATCTCTCACTCTCACAGCATCACACACAGACCTTTAAGCCCCTTTATCTCCTCTTCAGAGAGAGAATAAGCATTTCTGTGCACAGCTAAACTGTCCCACAGCAAGAGCAACCCTCACCCTTGCAGGGCCAGTTGCGTGTCTGACTCACCAGGTCACACTTTCACCCCCAAAACCAGGCCAGGACACCAAAGCAGCTCTTGAGAGAGGTGCAAAGAGCTGCAGTCAAGCATTGGGAGGGCAGCAGGAAGAGATCCCCTGCAAGCTTTCCACTGTCCAGGGTGAGATGTGAGAACCAAAGCCAAAACAACCTCCTCACAAACAAATCAATGGCAATACTTTTGTACCTTTTAATGAGTGTGTTTAAACACCATTCTGCTTCCAACACCTGAACCATGCAACAGCAGCTCCTCCCAAGCCCTAGACACTGACCCCAGATTAAGAGAAGGCGCTTGGATTTGCCAAATTCTGATCTCCAAACCACCCGTTTAACTGAGAAAACAAAAGAGGTCAGCCCCACCAGGCCCTGGGTTTAAACAACAGCTTGGTTGCCTGCAGTGGCAGCTCTCTCCACAGGCAGCAGTCCATAAATTCAAGGGAGAGGAGGATGTTACAGCTGGAGACAAGATGGTGAGCAGAGATCAAAAAGATGGATTAGGAAAAGCCAATCAATCTTGCAGAAGGCTGGTGGGACAAGTGGCTCTTCAATGCCCCTCTCCCCCCTCCATCTGGGGAGGGTGGACAGCATTTCTCAGACACCAGGAAAGGCACCGTGAGCTCCTGCAGCTGCAGCTTCCCCAGGAGCCAGGAAAGGCTCCAGCATTCTGTGTGGCACAGGATGCCCTGGCAATCCACAGACTTCAGCCTGGCACGACTTTGTGTTTTGTCCCCCTCCCAGGGTTTAATTTCCTTTACACCTCGCCTGGAAAGGCCCACCAGCACAACCTCCCTGTCCAGAGCACGTCTGTGGCCAACACACCTACACACAGGGATCACAGGAGTCTGTGCAAAGCCAAGGCCAAAGCAATTCCAGCTGCTCCAGCTGCTGAACAAAGGGGAGATCTCAGGCTCTGTGTCCTGCCAGCTCTGCCTTCCATCACTTGGCATTTTAAGGTCTTTGCCTTGCTTTCCTCAAGCAAGGAAAAGGGGAAGTCTGCTCTGTGCAGTATTTCATTTTGGATACAGAGACTTGGTTTAATATTACCAGATTTCATCCAAATTAAGATTGTGCCATTCACCCTCCACAGCAACAG
This sequence comes from Grallaria varia, assembly GCA_013396735.1. Classification (NCBI taxonomy): domain Eukaryota; kingdom Metazoa; phylum Chordata; class Aves; order Passeriformes; family Formicariidae; genus Grallaria; species Grallaria varia. Next base: position 89,460 of record VWZG01002923.1, on the reverse strand, counting down.
CCAAAGCACAGGTTTTCTTACCAAGGGAGACCAAAAGCCTGCTATGAACCACCCAATTTCTGTTGTTCCCCTAATCAGGAAAGTGCAAGGACATTCACAAGAATACATATACATTAGTATGTATACAAAGAGATCTCCTGCAGAGAACAGCTTGTGACCATATTTTTCCTCCCAGCCTCAGAGAAGAAAACAGACAAGGAAGAGCTACCAAGACTACATTTCAATGCCCATCTCCCCCAAAGAAGAGGCAGACAAGCCTGATGTAGTTCCAGCAGTTTGCAAGCTTATCATCACACAAAACTCAGTGGAAAACGTGGAGGGCATTATGGCCTCTTCAATGGCTATGTAAGGGCATTTACAGAAAAGAAAATGCTAGCCCAAGATCCAAAATATACTAAAATTACCAAGATAGCAAAGGAAATAGAAACAGAAGGTCCAGACTGCTCTGGGTAACCATTTAGCATGGCTGCAACAGGGACCTGCACTCTCCCTGCAGCTCCCTGAGCCACAATAACAGGGTTTTGCCTCTGCACACAGCAATTCCAACTGTTGCTACGGACACTGCTCAAAGGCAGGAGGGAATGGTTCCCAAGATACGTGCAGGAGCGGCTGGATAAATACATTAACATGCAATCAGTCTGCAGGAGTGTCCAAGGCAGCAGCCACAGGGGACACTCACAGCAGGGCAGCCCGCTGGCTCCGGCTGCCTCAGCCAGGCACAAGAAGCAGTTCCACTGCAAAAACACAGACCAGTTCAAACAAAAAAGGTTTATAATAGAATGTATAGGGGAATGCAATTATTTTGGTGGAACGGTACCTTCCCTGGGATGTTCCCTTGCCTTCTCAGTTGTGTTTTAGGTGATGACACTGTTCCCACAGCAGGGCAGCTGTGGGATCCCACCTGCACGTGCACAGAAACCAGCCCTGCCTTGTTCTGGGACGGAGGGAACTGCTGGGTTTTCACTCCAGCATTTCACAGACAGTTGAACCCCACAGAGCCACCTGCTCTGCCACCACTTCCCCAAGTCACCCCTTGCTTTGGGCCAGCAGTGCCTGTGCCCACACATGGCAGAGACAGGGGAAGCCTAAGCTAAGACTAAACGAAACCTCTGTGGTGTTCTGGCTTAGTTCCCTTTCAGCCAGAGCAGTTCAGCACAGCAATGTACAAACACACTGTTCTGGGGGCGAGGGCAGCTCAGACAGCCGTGGCCAGAGTCATTTCTACCTGCACATGCACCAGCCACAAACCTTCCCCTCCCAGGAAGAACAGAGGGGACAGAGAAATGAAATAACCCATGCCTGCAGCAGGGACAGGGGACAGAGAACATCTGTGTTCCCCCACACAGCCACAAACAAACCTTCCTGTGAAACCCAAGGGTTCCTGCTGGCAGAAATGAACACCCAGGCCCAAAACTGCTGGTGCTGAAGGCAGCCACCACCTCTCTCTCCATCCCACAGTTTTCCCACACTCTCGGTGGGTGCTGGGAGGGATCTCAGGGCACAGCCTGGCTCCCTGATCCCCATCTCCTGCAAGGAAAACTGGCAGCCAAAGGGAAGCTCCTGCAGGCCACTGGTGAGCCAACAACAGCTCAAACAGCCACTTTCCATTCTGAAAGACAGCTCAGAAATCCTGCTCCACTTAACACACATAAATATCCGACATAATAGGCGTTTGCAATAAAAACTTGTTCTCTTTCTGAACCCACCAGGCTCCTAAAGAAAGGTGTTTTGTGACTTACACAAGTCAAATATGAATGGATATGGGTTTTCCTCCATAAGCCTCAACTTGTGGAGCAGAGCAGGGACCCAGGGCAGGTTCTGAACAGACATCATCAACTCCCAACCACCAACCACTTCCACAGGCTTCTACTTAAAGACTTGTAAATGACACTAGGACATTATAAACACAGCAATGATTGTTTGTTTTAGTAAGTAGGGATGGAAGCCAGAGCAGGATCCACACAGACTCCAAGCCCAGCTCCAGGGTCAGAGGCCACCTTGAGCCACACTTGATCTCCCAGGTCTTGGTGCCAGCAGATACAGAAACCAGAGGGAATCACCTGCATCCCAGTGGAAATCCAGCTTTCAAGGAAGCTTCATTCATCCAGGAATCAAAGAGCAGCCTCAGAAGCTCACTGTGTACACTGTCAAACATTAATATTATTGCTGAGCCCTAAGAAGTAAATGACATTAGTGCCAAAACCTCAGGAAATTCCCCTTCACAGAAAATGTCCCAGGAACAGTACTAAGACCCATTAATTTTTTACTAAGAAACTTATTGAGAACTTTCTGCAATGTTTGGTTTGTTAAAGCTTCCAATGCTTCATTGACCTGTCTTCAGTAGTTCCTCAGATTTTTCATCCAACACTGAAAAGTTCTTTCAGTCCAAGTTTTTAGAAAACCATCATTCACTCATTAAATGAAACAAATCAAGGACTTTGCCGTTATTCACAGATCTGGTCATATCTATGAAACCATCATTTCCTGCTGTAAAATACACTCCCCCTCTTCCTATGCTCTAAAAATAGTCCCTAGTCAATTTGATATCTATAGCAGCATGTGGCCAATTTTGTATATTGAGCTTTGCCTCTTGTTCCTCTTCAGTTAGTCTTTAATAATCACCATGAAAATAAATATATTGTGTTCACAATTCCTAATATGAACTTTTCCTCCCTCTATGAATCTTTCCGTTAAGAAGACGATAAATGAAGTAAAAATACATTGTGATTATCAATTTGTGATAAAGACACTGCAAGAGACAAAAAAATCACCCCACCCCTGATCCTTGTGTAGACCATTACAGTGCAAAGCTTTAATCAGACGGTTAAAGGTTAACTCAGAGCAGGAAGAAAAAAAAAAAAAGTCAGTGTGAAAGGAGAAAAAGAAAGAAGGAAGGGTACAAAATAGACATATGGATGTCTGGGGAGAAGGGTGATTAAATTCCCCATAAATCTCACATACCAAGAGGTAAGATATTTTGCCTAAATTCCCAGGGGGAACACAATTCAGTCCCATATCTGAGACTTGAAAGGATAATCATCTCTGTTATAAGGCTGCCATGAAGGACAAGAGTTGGAGCTGCTTATGGTGGCACAGATTTCCCTTGGCACCCTGAAAGCTTTCACTGCTGTGTCCCACTGGAACTGCTGGATGAGTTTTTAGGGAGATAAATTGGAATTGTCTGAGCTGGAACTTTGGCAGGACAGGAACATTAATCCTCACTCATCTGCTGATGGGAAAAAAAAAAAAAAGAGGGGAAAAACAAGCAATCTTGGACAGCTACTCTGTCTTCCAACAGTTACCTTTCAGATAAGTAAGTTATACGGAAAAATAAAGATTAGCGTGGTCTTAAGATGCGAGACACGATAACAACTTTCACTTTTCATACAGAAATAGTTGCGGGGAAAGCGCCTGTTAACTGAACTCATGATTTATCTTGTGTCCAACGGGTCAGAGCCGGGAACAAAAGCCAGTCTGAGAACTGAACAAGCACCGATTGTCACTCGGGGCAAGTTCTACTTCAAAGGGTAGAGCCCAGAAGGAAACTGCTCTTCTGCGCTCCCCACGTGCTGCGCAATGGAACACTGCAGGGCTGCTCTGCCTGCCCCCGGGAGGGCACCGCTGGCTGCCCGTGCCACCGGGGAGGGCAGGCAGGGAGAGAAAGGGATGAGGCTGTGCCGGCTCTGTCCGCATTTGCCGGGCACGGGAGGAAACCGAGTGCTTCGGAAATAAATGCCCGAGTCATCCCTGCCCGGTCCTGCACTGACTCACTCGCCCCACGTGTTTTTACAGCCAGGGGAAGGGCAGACGGGTGATCAGAAATGGGAACTCTGCCGATGCTTTCAAAGCTCCCCTCGACCGGAGAAGTTTCTACAAGCGATTAGTCATCGCCACGAACATTTCCCAGCGAGCTGCATCAGCAGCATCTCCCGAGTCAGAGAAATCCCCCCAACCTCTGCCACCTCTGCCGAGAATTTCTGGGCCATTACTCAGGGGGTGCGGAGGCTTTGCCTGGCAGAGGCAACGCCGCAGCTTCCCCCGCTGCCACCCCCTTCCCCGGCGGGCCCTGGGCAGGCACTGACTCAGATTTCAGAGCAGGGCGGGCGGGACACGCTGGGAAAACGCTGCAATATTATTTTGTTTTTCCCAGCCCGCTTATTTGCAGCGATGCGGTTCCCAGCGCCGCCCCGCACACGGATCCCGCAGCCCCCACGCTCCCGGCTGCGGGCGGTGACTCAGCGGGGGCTTCACCGCGACCCCCGGCATCCCATCCCACCCCATCCCATCCCACCCGCTCCCTCCAGCACAGTCTGATCCCAGGGAACAGCCACACACATGTGCAAGACGCGAGGCTGTTTTCCATCAGTTCATCCCGCCGGAGCGCAGCGGGGTACGGAGCAAGGATGGGATGGATCTGAGCAGGGGAAACACAAGGGGCAGGGGCCACAGCACCACCCTCGGCAGCTCCGACCACAAGGGAACAATTCGGGTCCAAGTCAGGACCTTCCCAAACTGACCTACCCTGACTGCTCCCACACCTCACTGTCTGGGAAGTCAAAGCTACTCATCAGAGAAACTCTTCCCAGGAAAGCTGAGTAATACACACCAAAAAAAAAAAAAAAAAAGGGATTAAACTCTCAAACAAGGTCTGTTATTCATCTCTACTGTTGAGCTTTAATTTCAAAGGTGTTGCTTCCCACTGTGCTGTGATTTTCATTGTCACTGCCTGCCCTTGAGCTTTCCCTGTGCAGCACATTCCTTTGGTGACAGAATGGTACCAGCTGGATCACAGCACTGGAGACGGGAAAAAACCACCACATACACACTCTGCACCCCCCCTCCACCTGTGTAAAGTCCAGTGGCACCAAGCTTGTATCCCATTACCCCCCAGTAGCAGCCCAACACAACCCTCCAGGTGCAGGGTGATGCTCTGACAACATTCAATTAGAAAATGAGAATTTTCTTGCCATCACAGCTGAGTGGAAAGTCAGCAGCAACAAGGAGGAACACAGACAAATCAATGAATTATTCAAGCCAGACTTCTTGTCCCAGTTGCTAATTTGGAGGTTTAAGCTTCAGCAGCTCAGGGCAGGGGAACCAGACTCTGGTAAGATGAGCACAGTGGCACGAGCAGGACTGGCCCATCCTGGCACAGGGGAAGAAGGGAACAAAATTGGTAGGAGCCAAAAAAAAAATGGTATTAACATATGGCAAACATGACAGAAGATAAACTCCTCACTGTGAGGGTGGGCAGGCCCTGGCACAGGGTACCCAAAGAAGCTGTGGCTGCCCCATCCCTGGAAGTGTCCAAGGCCAGGTTGGACGAGGCTTGGAGCAACCTGGGCTGCTGGAAGTTGTCCCTGCCCATGGCAGGGGGTGGAATGAGATGGGCTTTTAGATCCCTCCCAACCCAAACCACTCCATGACTCTACACTAGAGCATGACCCTACTGGGATCCCCAGGGGCTTCCCCATCAGAGGCCTGGGAGGAGATCCCAGGCGCTGTCACAGCAAATTCTCAGCCCTTGCAAGTCAGACAGGGAGGGGGGAACACGACACACAAAAACCTGACGCATACAGGGGCCTGCAGTTATCTTTGGGGGGATCGCCACTCAGCAGGGGAACAGAGCCCGGCGTGACAGGCAGATGTCTAATTGTGGGACTTGAAAGGACTTGCACACTATTGGACATGACAGGCAGTGAGTCACTCGCAGCCGGGTGAAGGACATGGTGCCACAGCCACTCCAAGTGACCAGCAGGCCCTCCCTCATCACCTGGCTGTGCCTCCTGTGTCACCACTGACACTCACTGATCGCCCTGCAAACCTGGTCAGTGCAAGCCTTAGGGAGAGGAGATAAAAGAACCACAGTGTCCTCTCTCTGGGGGCTGTGCCACCAGCAAACAGGCTTTTCCACATTCACCAGCTGCCATGTTGCAATAGGGTGCAGTCCAGCAAACATCGATTTTGGGGACAATTATCAGCTTGAGCGGCTCTGAAGCTCCTGTTGCTCGGTTCAGTGTACAAACAATCCCTCACTGAGGCCACAGATGTATGAGCAGAACCATGCAAGACCAAACTGTAGAGCTGATTCAGAGTGAAAAAAAAAAACAGACAAAAAAATCCCCCAAATCCCCCACAACACCCCACAGCCCTTTTTCCCTCCCCCACACACAGCAGGCTGGGACTCTAAGCAGGAACTCGTCAAGAGGAGTTCAAAGTCCAACCTGAGACACCTCACAGATCAGGCAGAGCTTATCATGGTATAAAAACTCCCCATGTTTAAACCTAATCCATATTTAGCTTTAACTGCAGTAAAAGTCAGAGACAAGAGCACGAACCATTCTACAGAAAAAAACCCTAAATATCTCGAGGCTTAGAGCCAAAAGGGACTTCAGGCCTCGTATCCATCAGATCTAAGTAATAAGTACCAAGTCGTGCACGGCAATATTTGAACTATGACTACAAAGAGCATCCCCACTGGCAGCAACCTGTTGAGGACCACCCAAATCCATTAACTCGGGTCTCACCCAGCACCAAAATGCCAAATTTACCACCGTACCCCCGGTGCGTGGCAGGCAGAGAGCAGGGCAGGGCCGTGGGAGCCGAGGGGTTAAGCGGAGTCCCGAGCAGCACACTCACTGCGGCTCTGATTAAGCGGGGCAGTCACACAAACAGAGGTCAACATCAGAAAATATTCTGTGAGTCATGACGAGAGATTACTCACCGCGCACTCACTATTCAACTTACTCATGGCAGTGTGCCGCGGCCAGCACGGCTCGGCACGGCCTCATTAGGGCTCCGTGGCCTTCCCTTGGAGCGGGGGAAGGAGCGGCGCTTTCGCTTTCGGGGGGAAGGAGGTGGGAGGCTGGATCTGCCCCCGCTCTCTCCTCCCACGGCCCTAATTACACTCGGAGGGAAATACGTGTTTCACATCAGCCTCCCCGGCTCTTTTAGCATCCCAACAAGCGCCGGGTTGTCAGCCGGGCTGTTATCCCCACTTTTCCTGTTAGACTCGAAACAAGCAGGAGCCCAGCAATAAAGAGGCACGTTATTAATCCAGGCACCCATTAATAAGAGATCAGCCTTTTACGCAGCGGCACTGACGCCGCTAACTTAAGATGTAGTAAGAGCATAAAAATAGCCAAGTTACTCAAGGCAGGGTTACATCACCCCACGGAACCCGTCACGCAGCAGGTTTACAACACAGAGCCTCGCATGGAGGGAAAGACGATTCCCTGCCCACTCCTGCTGCTCTCACCAAAAACAACCAGCCAGCACCGCGAGCTTCCCCTCCCGTTTCCCTCCAGCTGCCTTTGGAAAGCACACAACAGGAGGCAGCCAGAATGCTGCTAAATAAAACTCCCCGAAGCGTGTTTTTCCCCTCCCCTCTCAGGTATCCCACCTTGCTTGCTCGGCACCACGCAGCAGCACGGGCGGTGAAACTAAGAAATGTTTGTGCTTACGTCAAGCAGAGCCGAGCCCTCAACGCAGAGCACGGCGGAGCTGCCGGCTCGGGGGAACACGTCTGCCGTTCAGCCAGGCAGTGCCGGCAGGCCACGGACACGGGGATTTGTCTCCAGAGCTCCCGAGAGCATCCCGAGCATCATCTCACGCGTGTGTCAGAGCACGCGTGTGTCAGCGCACGCAGCCTGACCTGCTCCCCACAGCTGCAGCAGGGCGGCAGATACCCACGGGCTGCAGACGAACCACCCACTCGTGAACCGCTGTGGGAAAGCCGGCAGCGAGGAGGGGACAGTTTCGGGGCAGCAGGTTCGGGTTTCGGGGTGTTCCTCAGCCCCCCCACGCCTGATGCGGTTCTGATTAACTGGAGAAGCAATTCTGTGTGCTCTGCCGTCTTCAGAACCGGCTGCTCAAGCTTTCCTGAATTAACCAAATCCTCGTCTCCCACGCTGCAAAACACGCATTTCACCCTTAAAATAAAGGGCGGGGGGGTTGGTTTTTCGTGGGTTTTTTTTTGAAGCCTGCGGGAATCTCTGCGAACAGACCTAAACCCACCCTTCTCCCTGCCAGATCAACCCCCGTGCCGTGCCATCTCTTAACCTCTGCCTCCCCTAGAACCTGCCGAGAGAGAACACGAGTATTAACGAGGCGCAGAAAACCCCGAGCCGGTCATCGCTTGTACTTTCAGTTTCTGACAATTTGAGCAGAGCGCGCGCCCGCCAACACAACCCCGGCCGGGAGAGGAAGAGGAAAAAGCGCCTCGGGAAGCGTGTGCCGGGCTCCAGCTCCGGGAGAGACGTGGGAACGGCACGGAGCGTGTTTGGGAATGGCACGGAGCGTGTTTGTTTGGGAATGGCACGGAGGATGTTTGGGGAAGGCAAGGGATGCAGCAGCGCATCGCAGCGCGCAGCCATCTCCCCCCCCCCC
>VWZG01002923.1:68374-79261 GCA_013396735.1 Grallaria varia | reverse complement strand
GGGTGAGATTGTTGCGCGACATGGGGGTCCAACTATGGGGTGATAGGTGTGCGACATGGGGGTGACACTGTGGGGTGATATGGGGGCGACATGGGCGCAACATGGGGGTGACATGTGTGTGACATTGTGGGGTGACGTGTGTAACCTGGGGAGTTGGCTGTGGGGCTACATGTGTGTGACATGTGAGTGAAGTGTGTGACATGGGGGTGGCTGTGGGATTGCATATGTGTGACATGGGGCAGCTGTGGGGTGACATGTAACATGGGGAGTTGGCTGTGGGGCTACATGTGTGTGACATGTGAGTGAAGTGTGTGACATGGGGGTGGCTGTGGGATTGCATATGTGTGACATGGGGCAGCTGTGGGGTGACATGTAACATGGGGAGTTGGCTGTGGGGCTACATGTGTGTGACACGTGTGATATGGGGGATGGCTATGGGATTACATATGTGTGACATGGGGTGGCTGTGGGGTGACATGTGTGACACGTGGGGGGGTGGCTGCGGGGTGACATATGTGTGATGGGGCGAGGGTGGCACATGGCAATGGGACATGCCATGGTGCCAAACAAACATGTGACAGGGCAAGGGTGGAACACGGCGCTCAAAGGCTGTGCAAGGCTGGAGCACCCACCTGTGTGATGGTGCAGGGCTGGCACCCACCTGTGTGATGGTGCAGGGTGGCACACACTTGTGTGAGGGCTCAGGGCTGGCACAGCTGTGTGATGGTGCAGGGTGGCACATGCCTGTGACGGCGCTGGGCTGGCACACACCTGTGTGAGGGCTCAGGGCTGGCACAGGTGTGTGATGGTGCAGGGCTGGCACACACCTGTGTGATGGTGCAGGGTGGCACCCACCTGTGTGAGGGCTCAGGGCTGGCACACACCTGTGTGATGGTGCAGGGTGGCACACACCTGTGTGAGGGTGCAGGGTGGCACACACATGTGTGAGGGCTCAGGGCTGGCACACCTGTGTGATGGTGCAGGGTGGCACACACTTGTGTGAGGGCTCAGGGCTGGCACAGCTGTGTGATGGTGCAGGGTGGCACATGCCTGTGACGGCGCTGGGCTGGCACACACCTGTGTGAGGGCTCAGGGCTGGCACAGGTGTGTGATGGTGCAGGGCTGGCACACACCTGTGTGATGGTGCAGGGTGGCACACGCCTGTGTGGTGGTGCAGGGCTGACACAGCTGTGTGATGGTGCAGGGTGGCACACACCTGTGTGAGGGTGCAGGGTGGCACACACATGTGTGAGGGCTCAGGGCGGGCACACCTGTGTGATGGTGCAGGGTGGCACACACCTGTGTGAGGGCTCAGGGCGGCACACACCTGTGTGATGGTGCAGGGCTGGCACACACTTGTGAGGCCGAGGTGTGTTCACAGCTCACTGAACAGCCCAAGCCCACGTGGCTCCCGATGCAAACTGTGCAGCAAGTGATGTGTAAGCTTTGCATGGCACCACGTGGTGGTGCAGCCAGGTGTGTGTGTGTGTGTGTGTGGCATGTGAGTGCCACAGATGGGGACAGGGGGACAGGGGCACGCGGGGACGGGATCCTTTGGCTGCAGACACCGAGCACAGAGCATGGAAATGTTGCCCTGGGTGCTGAGATCAGCGCCGGGAGCTGCTGCGCCGGCAACTCCAGCTTTACAGCGCCCTGTAACTTGGTAGTAGGACTGGGGGCACTCCAGCTGGGCATGGGTGGAGCTGTGGCACCGTCCTGCAGCTCTATTGTGTCCCGTGATGGCCAGAGCTCAGCTACACCGTTTGCATGTCCATAGGTGCCATCCCTGCCCAGTGACACCATTTGCATGTTTATAGGTGCCAGCCCTGCCTAGGAGCACAGTGACACCGTTTGCATGTCTATAGGTTGCCAGCCCTGCCTAGGAGCTCAGCGACACCGTTTGCATGTCCATAGGTGCCATCCCTGCCCAGTGACACCATTTGCATGTTTATAGGTGCCAGCCCTGCCTAGGAGCACAGTGACATCCTTTGCATGTTTATGGGTGCCAGCCCTGCCCAGGAGCTCAGTGACTCCATTTGCATGTCTATAGGTGCCCAGCTGAGCGATAAAATCGGGCTCCTTCACAGCCTTTTAGGTGATAATTGCCCTCTTACAGGGACCTGTGGGTATGGGGACATCTGGGAGTCCTGCCACCCTGCCCTGGGGTGTGGGGACATCTGGGAGTCCTGCCACCCTGCCCTGGGGTGTGGGGACATCTGGGAGTCCTGCCACCCTGCCCTGGAGTGTGGGGACATCAGGGTGACCTGCCACCCTACCCTGCCACCCTGTGCTGGATTATGGGGACATCTGGGTGCCCTGCCATAGGGTGCAGGGACAGCAGAGGATGTGGGTCAGCCACAAACATGTTGGAGGCCACTGAGCTGGGTTTGGCACCAGCCTGTGGTGCCCCTGCATCGTGGGGTGACATCCCCTCCCCTCCTGTGCTGGGAAGAGGCCCTGGGGCCAGGCAAAGCCACCTGCCTTCATGGGGCCTTCACAAATCCTTTGGGATCTGCCTCCCTGCACCCAGCATGGCACAGAGACCCCCAGAATGAGGGCTGAGAACTGGCACCATTGCTGGGATCACAGGCTGTGCTGGGCTCCTGCAAGTGCAGGAGGGCAGTGAGTGCCCCGTGCCCAAAAGCCATCCAGAGCCACCAGCTGGCAGAGCAGAGCATTCCCCAGAGAGGGGTTTGTGCATTATTTGTCACCTGTGTTTTCTGACAAGTCTCTGCCTTCCGCAGGGACCGGGAGCTGTTTATTTGGGACCGTTGCACAGCCCTGTGATGGAGCCACATGCTGGGATGTGTCCCTGTCCCCACAGCCATGCCCCTGTCCCCACAGCCATACCCCTGTCCACACAGTCATGTCCCTGCCCTTGTCCCCACAGCCATGTCCCTGTCCCTACAGCCATACCCCTGTCCCCACAGTCATGTCCCTGCCCTTATCCCCACAGTCATGTCCCTGCCCTTGTCTCCGTAGCCATGTCCCTCCCTGCTCCTGTCCCCACAGCCATGTATGTCTCTGTCCCTGTCCCCACAGCCATGCCCCTGTCCCCACAGCCATGTCCCTGTCCCTACAGCCATACCCCTGTCCCCACAGTCATGTCCCTGCCCTTGTCCCCACAGTCATGTCCCTGCCCTTGTTCCCACAGTCATGTCCCTCCCTGCTCCTGTCCCCACAGCCATGTCCCTGCCCTTGTCCCCACAGCTGCTCCCTCACCCAGAGACGTTTCCAAGGCCAGTTCCAAACTCATCCACTCTTGTCTTTGCATCCTTTTTTTGCCCCTTAAATGTCCATACGTGCAGAAGGCTCCATAACTAGAAATGCTTTTCTAAAGAAAACACTAAAATCATCAAGTCAGCAGTGCTTAAACTGCTCTGACTGCCTCTTAAATAATCAATTCATTTTTAATTAGCTTACCACAAAAATTCCATTAAATTTAAATAAATAGACATGGCAGGAGTTCTCCGAGGCACAGCGGGCCCCATTTAAAGAATTCTCTTTGAGTTCGTTAGGTTGGTCTTTAATCACTTTGTCCTCCAAGTTCTTGTGTGGCCCGAGAAGGCTCCTGGGCTGCTAATAAAGAGTCATGGAAGCTTCCAGGATTTCCCAGATGGATCCAGCCCAGTCCCAGCCATCTGGCTCCCGTGCAGGAGTTCAGAGCTGGTACTGCTGTCTCCTGGCAGGTAGCAGGGAGCGGGTCACTTTTGAAGCACCTGCCCTAACCAGGAGATCCTTTTTTCACTGATTTCTCTGAATTTTCCCTCAGAAAGAAGAGAGGGAAGCAAGGAAGGGCAGCGGCCTGTTTTCTGCTGGTTCAGTGAGCTGAACTGGCCTCCAGGAGATGCAAGAGACCACCAGAGCTGGGAGCCAACCTGCCCCCTTGGACAGCTCTGGAATTTGGGGGGTTTGGGTCTGTTGGGGGCCTACAAAAAATCCAGAGAGGGACTTTTGACCTCTTTGCATATAGTGACAAAACAAGGAATAATGGCCTTAAACTGAAGGAGGGCAGGGTTAGGTGGGATATTGGGAAGGAATTCCTCCCTGGCAGGGTGGGCAGGCCCTGGCACAGGGTGCCCAGAGCAGCTGTGGCTGCCCCATCCCTGGAAGTGTCCAAGGGCAGGTTGGACGGGGCTTGGAGCAACTTGGGCTGGTGGAAGGTGTCCCTGCAGGCGGTGGAACAAAGTGAGCTTTGAGGTCCCTTCCAATCCAGGTCATTCCAGGATTCCTTGCCCTCACCCCCGAGCTTGTCCCTGTGCTCACCTGCAGCTCAGCTCTGCAGCAGGACCTGCCAGGGGCTGCCAGGGCTCCACAGGAGGGTGATTTTCCAGGGACACCAGTGACCTGCAGCATCAGCCCCTCCAGAGAAGCCAGAATCCACTTCCAAATCATTAGTGGTTGGATTTTGCTGGAGTGGAGGTTTGTGGTGTGAGAGGTGCCCGTCTCCTCCCGGGGTGTGCTGGCCCTGCTGCAGCTCCGGGCTCTGGGCTGGAGCAATTCCGAGCTATTTTGGCCCCCACCAGGCAGAGCAGGTTGGACAGGCAGGAATGGGAGGCACTGCACAGCTCCCCACGTGTGGTTCCAAGCCTGGGAGAAGGGATTTTTCCCTGGCAGGTGCCCAGCCCTGCAGAGGCTCAGGGGCAGCTGGCACAGCCCCTCCTGCCCCACTGGTCCCACATCCCACCTCTGCTCCCACAGGGAACGGGGGTCCTGCCTGCTGCGGGCATGGGGGCACTCAGGGAGGGCATTAATGCCCCAAGGAATCCTTGCACAAACCATGCTCTGAGCACACTCTGCACAAGCCACGTGCAAAGGCGCCTCTGGAGCTCATCCCACACTGGTGTTATTCACCTCGGGATGCAGGACTGGCTCCTGCCACACTCCAGGGTCCATCGACCCTCAGGGCAGAGCAAGTGCTTGGTCCCATGTGGGGCTGTGGTGGCTGAGGGGGTTCGAGTTGGCTCCTCCACAAACCTGCCCCTCAGCGCTGTCTCCTCACCAGTGTTGACCCAATTTAGTTGACAATAACAAGCTGGAATCACGAGGCGGGTTAATGCAGGCAAGTGTGTTCCCATGGGATTAAATATCCTGACTGTGCTGGCTGGGCAGGATGCTGATGGTCCACAGTCCTCGGGGTGGGGGCAGCTCCCTGCTCCAACACCCAGCTCCCTGCTCCAACACCCTCCCTGCTCCAACATCCTCCCTGCTCCAACACCCAGCTCCCTGTTCCAATACCCAGCTCCCTGTTCCAACACCCAATTCCCTGCTCCAACACCCAACTCCCTGCTCCAACACCCAGCTCCCTGTTCCAACACCCAGCGCCCTGCTCCAACTCTGCAATTCCTCCCCTCATCCTGGGAGCCCACACCCTTCTGTTCATTCCCGATTTGGGTTCCCTGGGATGGGGTTACCAGTCCACTTTGTGGTCCGTGGCTTTTCCCAATCTTCCCCCCCAGAGCTCCGGGCACTGTTACGTGGTAGAACCAATAAAATCTGGGCTCTCCACACCTCATTTCATGGAGTTCAGCTGTTCAATCCCAGCTGGAATTGCCTTTGGATGGTCACAGGAGCTTTGACACCAAACTGCAGCCCAGCCATGCACGACTTCCCTCCCCACCCATGTGGTGCAGCTCTCCAAGCCCCCCTGGAATTTCCTGGGGTCCATCCTGCGTCGTGCTGAGGACTTTCCTTCCACATGATGGAGCAACATCTGCCCTTTCCATCTGTCCCAGCAACTTCCTGGGCCCAATCTCCCCGGGAATGCTGCAGCTCCAGTTGCCACAACAACAGTGATGCGACAGTTCCCTCTCAGGATGCAGGAGCTGTTGGTGCTGTGGCCAGGGCAGGGTGAGATGCCACAGCCATGCTGGTGCTGGCAGAGATCCGGGCAGCATAAATCCCATCCTGCTTGTCAATGTCCCCAGTCTGGTCCTGGAACAGCTCGATTTGAGCCCAGTTTGGGGGGGTTTCTCCCCATTGAGACGTGGCTGCCGCTGCTGGAACAACCTCTCCCAGGGATGGGAGCACTGGACACAAGGTGCCAGAGGCCCAGATCCCACAAGGGACAAGATGGGCAAATCCAGGGGGACAGATTTGTCTGGAGGCAGACAAATCACTGGCTCAGCCCCCCAGGCTAGCCCTGGACCCCTTGGAAATGAACAGAAATGTTTTTCCTGGAACACGGTGGCTCCCTCCCACTCAGCCCTTGGGGGTTCCCGTCAGCTCTGCTTTGCCAGGGAAAAACACCCCCAGATTGGTCCTTTTAGGCTCTGCTGGAGCTCCAATCACCCGATGCCACAGCCCTGACTGTGCCAGCAAACCCCACAATGCCAGGGAGAGCCCCCAGGGCTACCGTGGGACCCCCTGCCCTGTCCCAGCCCCTGTAGGGGAACAGAGAGGTCAAAGCAGGTCCCCATGGGTGGCTGGGGAGTCCCTGCTGCTGCTCCCACCTCGGACACCCCTTTGGCCCCGGTGTTTGGGGGCATCTGGGGCTGGGGGCAGAGGGAGCAGTGCCCAGCTTTCCTCAGGCTCCAGGCTCTTCTCAGCCTCCAGTGGACCCTTCCCAGCCTCCAGTGGGTCCTTCCCAGCCTCCAGTGGGCTCTTCTCAGCCTATTGTGGACCCTTCCCATTGTCCAGTGGACCCTTCCCAGCCTCCAGTGGGCTCTTCCCATCCTCCAGTGGGTTCTTCCCAGTCTCCAGTGGGCCCTTCCCAGTCTCCATCTTGCCAGGCCAGCCCAGCATTTTTGAGCATCAGGCCACAGTGTTTACTCCTCAGGCTTTCTCCCCACCCCAGGACAGCCCTGTCCCTGCTGTGTCCAACCCCGTGCCCCTGTGTCAGCGGGCACAGTAGGGGCACAAAGGCTCTGGGTGGGGACAAGGGGACCCTGCCAGCTGCACGTGCGGTGGTGCCAGACCCGACTCACCCGCCACCAGCCCGGAGCACCCGGGCCACCCGGAGCTCCTCAATGGGTCCCTTGTCCCCACAGTGCCAGCTGGCCCCGTGCCCCACTCTGTGCCAGGCCCACGGGGACACCAGCTGCCCCCACGGCTCAGCCATCACCCACACACTGGTGGGGGGATGGGACTGAATGAGGGTCACCCATCACCCCAAAATGGGCACCCATCACCCAAATGTGGGGCACCCACTGCCCAAATGTGAGGACCCATCACCCAAATCTGGGGCACCCATCACCCAAATCTGAGCACCCATCACCCCATCACCCAACTCTGAGCACCCCTCACCCCAATCTGGGGCACCCATCACCCAAATCCGAGCACACATCACCCAAATTTGGAGCACCCATCACCCCATCACTCAAATCTGGGGCACCCATCACCCCATCACCCAAATTTGGGGCACCCATCACCCCCATGGCCCAAAGGCGTGTCCCCCGCCCCGCAGGTCCCTCCGTGCCCCTCCCCGGCTCTCCCGGGCCACCGGCGCCACCGCGCGGGGACCGAGCGGGGACAGCCAAGGACAGAGCTACATGGGGACCCCGACACTGGCACCCCAAACGGGGCACCCCAAAAGGGGCACCCGACCCCAAATGGGGGGCAGAGGCGGGCAGGGCTCACCCAGCACCAGCCCCAGGGCACCCAGGGTTCCCACCCTGGATCTGGGGGTGCCACTGTCCCCGTGGCACGTCCCTGCCCCTCCCCTGGGCACCAGTGGGGTGATGGGTGCCCGTGTTGGGGTGCCCGTGGCAGTGTGTCTGTGTTCAGGTGGCTTTGCTGGGGTGTCCCATGTTGGGGTGTCCCTGATGGGACACCCGTGATGGGGTAACTGTGCCAGGGTGCCCTCACTGGGGTGCCCTCTCCCCAGGGGACCATACCAGGGTGCCCATATTGGGGTGCCAGTGTTGCAGTCCCCAAACTGGGGTGCCCATGACAATATGTCCATTTTTGGGTGCCATTTTTGGGGTGCCCATGCTGGAATACCCAAATTGGGGTGCCCATATTGGGGTCCCCTGTCACAGGGTGCCTGAATTGGAGTGTCCTTGCCAGGATTCCCGTGCCGGGGTGCCCTTATTGGGGTGCTCATGTTGCAGTCCCCAAACAGAGGCACCCATGACAATAGGTCCATTTTTGGGTGCCATTTTTGGGGTGCCCATGTTGGGGTCTTGTCACAGGGTGCCTGAGTTGGACGGTCCTTGACAGGATACCCATGCCAGGGTGCCCTTATTGGGTGGCCCTGTCCCCAGGGGACAATTCGGGGATGCCCAATANCAGGGTTCCCGTGCCGGGGTGCCCTCATTGGGGGGCCTCATATTGGGATGTCCTTGATGGGACACCCGTGATGAGGTGACTGTGCCAGGCTGCCCTCACTGAGGTGCCCTGTCCCCAGGTGACAATACCAGGGTGCCCATATTGGGGTGCACCATTTTGCAGCCTCCAAATTGAGATACCTGTGACAGGATGCCCATGACAGGATGCCCGTTTTTGGGTGCCCCTTTTGGGGTGCCCATGCTGGAGTGTCCCAATGAAGGCACCCTGGCACAGGAATCCTGGCAAGGACATTCCAACACAGGTGCCCCCTGAGAGGGGACCCCAGTACAGGCACCCCCATTTGGGCACATCCCAATAAGGGCACCCTGGCACAGGAATCCCATCAAGGGCAGTCCAGGACAGGCACCCTAATAAGGGCACCCCCAGTATGGGCACCCCACCACAGGCACCCCAGCACTGGACATGGACACCCCAATAAGGGCACCCTGGCACAGGAATCCCATCAAGGGCAGTCCAGGACAGGCACCCTAATAAGGGCACCCCCAGTATGGGCACCCCACCACAGGCACCCCAGCACTGGACATGGACACCCCAATAAGGGCACCCTGGCACAGGAATCCCATCAAGGGCAGTCCAGGACAGGCACCCTAATAAGGGCACCCCCAAAATGGGCACCTCACCACAGGCACCCCAGCACTGAGCACTGGACACGGGCACCCCAATGTGGGCACTCTGGCATGGGAATCCAGGCAAAGGCACACCCACACAGGCACCCCAATGTGGGGCACCCCAGTAAAGGCACCTGGCACGAATATCCCTGCAAGGGCATCCCAATTTGGGCACCCGGGTGTGGGGCACTCCAGCATGGGCGCCCCAAAATGGGCACCTGGGCATGGGCACCCCAAAATGGGCACCTCAGCTGGACCCTTAGAGGCTGAACAGCCCCAATTTCAAGTTTCTTTCCCCCAGATCACTTTACACATAAATTGCAATTAATGGGACTGGGTAAAATCCCATTAAACCTCCTTGGGATGTGAAACCCACTGGAGGACTCCCAGTGCCAGGAATGGGGAGGGAGCTCTTGGAATTGCTGCCTTGGGGGAAAATCAGGATCAGGCCCAGACAAGCAGCTCAGGCACAGCCCCATGAGGGATGTGATGGCCGGGATTGTGTTTTCCTACCCACGCTGGGACTCAGCAACTCCTCTCAGAACTCTCCCATGGCACAGCATTCCTTAGGGATCCACCCGGGAGACGCAGCTGGAGTAGGAAAGTTCCTTCCTTGGGAAGGTTCCCTGGGAAAATACAACGGGAAAAACAGGAGGTGGCGTCGTTTCTTTAAAAAAAATAAACCTGAGCTGTAAAAGCCAGAAGAGACAAAAGCTGGGAATTTTGAGCCTTAGGCATTAGCTGTGGCAAGCTGGGAATTTGAAGCTTTAGGCATTAGCTATGGAAAACTGGGAATTTGAAGCTTTAGACATTAGCTATGGAAAACTGGGAATTTGAAGCTTTAGGTATCACCATTGGACACGATGAGGGTTAGAGCCCTGCTCCTCATTAAAGGTGATGTCAAGGAATCCTCCCTCCCCAAAACCTCCAGCATTTGCAGGAAGAAAAAGCTATTCCTGCCCTGAATTTCATTTTTTAGGCTGAACCAAGTCAGGAGGAGAAATCCTTGGAAACTCAGCCTGGAGGGATTGAGTTTTGGGTCCAAATTCAGATGCAGATGTTGCCCACACCTCGGGATGCTCCATCTGCCAGCCTGGCCTTCCCTGGGGCTGTGATGGTGACACAGTGAGGGTGTGACAGTGTGATGGTGTGACAGTGTGATGGTGTGACAGCACGTGGGCCTCAGCTCCACTGGAATGGCCTGGGTTAATCCCAGGGCTTTTCCCAAGGTTTTTGGGGAGCCCCTCAGCGAGCAGCACCGGCAGAGCAAGGGGGACAGTGCAGGGGGACAGTGGCAGCACAGGCGGGCACAGCCACCCCTTGCCAAAGCACCTCCTCATGCTGACACCCACCTGCTTCCCACACCACGAGGGCTCCACGGAAATAACTCTTCCTTTTGCCTTCTTCCCTTAAAAAGGGGCAGCTCCTGCTGTGAGCAGCTGCCTCTGAGCCAAACCAGGACGATCCCCGTGTCCGGGGCCAACACCAACAGGCTGCGGGGCAGGGAACAAAGGGAATAAACCCAGGAGCAACAGAAATCCTTTTCCTTCCCCTGGGGTGAAGCAGCTCAGAATCCCAAGCGGATCTTGGCAAGGTTACATCTCCTTTTTGCCCCCAAAGCTTGTTCTCCTCCTTTCCCCGGTGCTGGAATCCTGCTCTGGGGATGAAGGTGGGGTGGGAAAGGGTTTTCTCCCCCCTCTCCTGCCCCTGGCACCCCTGAGGTGGGCACGGGGGGGTTTGGCACGTGGGGAGAGGCCCACAGAGGGATCCCCATCCCCACAGAGGGACCCCCAGACCCACAGAGGCATCCCCATCCCCACAGAGGGACCCTCAACCCCACAGAGGGATCCCCATCCCCACAGAGGGACCCCCAGCCCCACAGAAGGATCCCCATCCCCACAGAGGGATCCTCAGCCCCACAGAAGGATCCCCATCCCCACAGAGGGACCCTCAGCCCCACAGAAGGATCCCCATCCCCACAGAGGGACCC
>VWZG01002923.1:26010-67668 GCA_013396735.1 Grallaria varia | reverse complement strand
TGGGCGGGGCTGGAGAGCCTCGGGGGCGTGGCCACACAGATAGGGCGGGGCCAAAGAACCCTGTAGAGTCATGGGCGTGATTATGTAGATTAAGGGCGTGGCCTAACTCGCATGGGCGGGGTTAAAGCGCCGTTCTGGGTTTGGTGGGCGTGGTCAGGGTGATGGGCGTGGTCAGGGTGATCGGGGGCGTGTCTGAGAGGGACGGGGCGGGCTGGGGGAGTGACCGCCCCTCGGGGTGGGGGTCAGGGTGTCAGAATTAATAGTCACAGAGTCATAGAATCACAGAATAATAGAATCATAAAATAATAGAATCATAGAATCATAGAATAATAGTCATAGAGTCATAGAATCACAGAATCATAGAATCACAGAATCATGGTATCAACTGGGTTGGAAAAGACCTCCAAGACCATCAAGTCCAACCCTTGATCCAACTCCACTGTGATTCCCACATCATGGCACTGAGTGCCACGTCCAGTCTCATCTTAAAAACCTGCAGGGATGGTGAATCCACCACCTCTCCGCACAGGCCACTCCAATGCCTGATCACTCTCTAGCCTAAACCTCCCCTGGCACATCTTAAGCCCGTGTCCTCTTGTCCCGCTGCTGTCAGGGACTTGCGGAGAGTGATGAGGTGCCCCCTGAGCCTCCTCCTCTCCAGGCTGAGCCCTCTCCAGCTCCCTCAGCCTCTCACTGGTGCTGCAGTCCCTTCAGCAGCCTCGTTACTCTTCTTTGGGACCTCTTCCAGCCCCTCAATGTCTGCCCTGGACGGAGGGGCCAGAACCAGACACGGCGTCCATGGGGGGCGTGGCCTGTGCTATGGGGGCGTGGCCTGAAAGGAGTGGGCGTGGCCTATGAGGCGCTGCAGACCTGGCGGTGGGGGCGTGGTTTGGCGGTGGGGGCGTGCCCACGGCAAGGGGCGTGACCGAGCCCTCAGCTGACCGGCCGCCATTTTGTCGGTGCTGGAGCCCCAGTGTCGCCCGGAGCTGCGCCCGCAGCCGGGGCCTCCCTTGCCCCTCCGCCCGTCCCCCTCAGCCCGGCGCAGGCCCCGCCGCCATGGCGCTGAAGATGGTGAAGGGCAGCATCGACCGCATGTTTGACAAGAACCTGCAAGACCTGGTGCGGGGCATCCGCAACCACAAGGAGGACGAGGTGAGGGGAGCCTTTCCCTGCGGGCTGGGCTGGGGGTGTCGCCGCTCCCCGGGCGGGCCTGTGTGGGATGGGGGTGTTGGTTCTGGGAAGGGGGAAGCGGGAGTCAGAAGGAGGAAGGTGACGCTGGGGTGTGGAGCCGGAGGGACAGCCTGGGGGAGACAGCGAAAGTTGATGAGGGAAGGTCACGCTTGGTGCTCACCTTCTCATTTAGTGTGTTACTGTGGTATTGAGATCCCTGATATACATATATGGACACACATGAGGAATACAGAGGAATAATGTAGAGGAATTCCTTCCTCTGCAGCCCTACAGTCACGTGTAGTCAACTGTATATTCTTCACCATGAAGCTGTTCTACAGGAGAGCTCGGTCATAATTCACCTTTCAGGTTATTCATGTTATGTGTCTTCTGACTAAAGTCCTCTCTCAGATCTTTTTCTGAGCAGCAATCAGTTGTCTGTGCTGGCCTGTTACCTGCTCGTGTGTGAGAGGCACGTGATCAGGAAATTAGTATAAGTGAAATAATTAGTCATCAAGAACGTGTTATGTGAGACTCCACAGTGAAGTGTCACATGGTGCCTGGGAGGTAACGGACCCTGAGGATGTCACTGATGTTCCTCTTCAAATAAGTCATGACCTGAGAAGCTTTTTTTTGTCTGGTGTTAACAGTTGGGCTTTGCTGGGATGTCTCGGAGTTCCTCTGGAGAGTGACAGGCTAAAAAAAATAGACTACAATGTCTCTTTATACAAATACAATATCCAGGTGGTATCAGTTAGCCAAAGCATTTGGAAAAACTGTAAACATGTAACTGAATTAAATACTTGAAAAACAGATCTTCATTGCTGGTGCTGCTGGACTGAAACACAGAATAGAGCTTAAAAAAGCTCTTGGCTGTTCAAACGGTTTTTAAGTCCATTGTGCACATGACAAGGCGTTGTTGTTACACTTGGAAATGTTGCATGAGTTAGAAGGAACCTACCAGGATCATGGCATCCAATTTATTTTAGTCTTAAGTTAAATTCATGGGTGTTGGTTTGGTGGCAGAGAAGGGCAGTGCTGCTGTGCAGTGCCCAGCAAAACATGGAAAACAGAGAAGTGGGAACAACATGTTTTTATGGAATTTGTGATGAGTCTAATGTGTTCTCCCCAAACCCAGACCTTTTTATATCCTCATGAGCACAGCAAAAATTAACCCCCAGATTTCAGGGTGTGTGCAGCTGATTAAGATGTTGTGCTGGTGAAATGATTGTGTTCTGTAGCACAGACTGTTTGGGACTCCTTCAAAGATTCTGCTTAATTCCATCCAGTGGCTGCAAACAGCACAGGACTGTGCCTTTTCCTGGCTCAGCTGGAAACCTGCTGTGGAGCTTTAGGGAATGGATGAAGTGCTTCCCAAGCAGTGGCCAGGGACACTTGCTAATTTTCAGGTGATGTTACAAAATCAGAATGCTCTTTTAGAGGAAATAGCTGCAAAAATTCTTCCTCCTTCTCCTACAGTGCTTCCATTGTTCATTGTATCTATTTAATATTGCTCCAGTACTGAATGTGGCTGTTCAACTAACATTTATGTCTCAAAATAAGTGTTTAAGCTTAAGACACACGCTCTGTCCTATTCAGAAAAGCAAATTTGTTTTAAACAGGAGTGTGCTTTGGTGGGGAGGGTATTGGCTGTCAGTCTTGGCTCAACAGGAGTTACTCTATGAAGAGTTGTCTCTGGAAAGGGCAGTGGTTGTTAAAGCAACATGAGAAGAAATGAAAGCATGATTTTCACACTGATATTTGATTTAGTTATGCATTTTGCAGAAAGTTAATTTATGTTCCATGTGTTAGGTTTTGTCTTTTGGAATTTATCGTGTGGAAAAATCTGGCATCACTTTTTCCCCCCCTCATCTTTCTGGGCGATCTCTCCTGGTAGATCTGAGTTAATAAGGTTTATTCCTTTCCCCTTCCTACACAGATACCATCACAGGTGAATGTATTTGCTATTTCACTGACCCATCCAGTGCAGGATGTGCTTCTCACTTCATTTCACATGTGGGTTTCTCAATGCAGGTCTTTTACAGCCCCACTGCCTTCTTGCTTGATGGGTTTGTGATCCTCCTGTGTTGCTGGGACCTTAAATCTCACACCCCAAGGGATGCTACAGCTCTCTATTGGTAAATTCTGTGTCCTCCTCAGCTCACTAGAGGAGCTGAGGGTGCTGAAGCTGCCTGGCCCCCCAGCTCACAGCCTTTGTGCAGTGTGTTAATTCCTTATCAGAGGTATTCCCATTGTCCTTCCTGGCCTGCATCCAAAGCTGACCCAGTTATTTTTTGTTCAAAACATTGAAACTGAAGAGATGGGCTTCCCTAAGGATGCAAAGTAAGAGGGGGAAGGTGGTTAACACAGTCCGTGTTGTGTGCAGACTTACTCTGTCTGTTTTCCAGGGAATATTGGAGCTGCATCATCCTTCTGTGGAGCAAGCTCTGTGTGGAAGGGATGAGGTGGCAGAACAGCATTAGCTCTTTCCCTGGTTTGACACGTTGTGTTTACTTTCCAACACTGTACAGAGCTTTAGTCCCTGTGGTGTTTCCCAGAGCCAGTTCAAAGTCTGAGGGAAAGCCAAGCCTGCAAGAACAAGTTGATCCTACTGTGTTCTCCCAACTTTCACTTTCAACACCTCATTCTCTCCCTTTCTTTTGGAAAATGAATCCTTTTGCTTATGAAAGCTGTGAGTCCTTCACCAGTTGTTAGGTGAGTTTGTACCCTGTGGAGTAACTTCTCCCAGTTTGTGCCTACTCCTTATGGATCTGCCACACAGCACACTCAGGAGGGGAATGGCTCACACCAATGCCTGTTAGAAGTATGATCAATTTGTCCCAAGGTATTCCAAACTGATAAATGGTATCTGTTCTTCTAAATGTCAAATAAGGGATGGGATAATCCTTTGATGCTATTTGGCTCTTGCACAGTGTTTTGCATTCTCACTTAAGAAATTTGTTGTTTCCAACAAGGAAGCTCCTGTCAGATGCTGTGGTAAGAGGTTCCTTTATAAAACTGAAATGATAAAGGAACAGAAATAGATGCTAATGTGAGGTGCTTTGTCCTATGCAGACTGTAGCCCTCTGTTTCAGGTGTCTTTGATTTACTGGAGGACACTTGAGGGAGAAGGGATTAAAAAAGTCCTGCATGAAATTTCTGCATGCTTCTCTCATAACTTGAGAAAATTACCTCCCTCTTCTCTCAGAGACTCTGCTGTGTGTGCCAGGATTAGCCCGTTGTATTTCTGGTAATTGATAGTTTCAGGAAAAAATGTATTAAAAAGTTCACATTTTTTTGTGTGTGGTGTTTGGTGATAACTGTCTTGTTGCTGGTTTACATTTAGGAAGCTGTTTTGTACAGAAACAAGTTGGAAGAGTGAAAGGAGCAATCAATGCTTCTGGTTGGAAAAAACCAATTAATGTCAGTTGTTAATATAATGCTGAAGAGAAATGTGTGTTTTGCTGCTCAGCCTGGGCTTTCCAACCTGGCAGCAGGTTACCTAAGGACAGGGGACTTGTATTGTTAAAATCCCTTTTCCCTAAATAAAGTGCTGCTGTGCTCCACTGCACACTTTCAGCTTCTTTGACATATTTCAGGTGAAATGATGTCTTGAGGAGTTTTGAGGAATCTTTGAACATCACAAAAGTCCGGGCACAGCCTGTCATGAACAAGTCCAAAGGCCTTCTAATGCTGTGTCTTCTGGGCCTCAGCCACTGGTGGAGTATTAGGATCTAATGGTAAAGGATGTGGGATGGAACATAATCAGGGAATTTTGAGGAATGCTAAAAAGCTTGTTGGTGCCTGAGACTTTGCAGTTCATTGATGACAGACAGCTCTTTCAGGCACTGCTGCTCGATCAGTTCTGCATGGCATATGTGTGTTAATATCTTTGAAGGGAGCTCATTATTCCACCCACTTTCAAGTGCATCTAGAGTTGCTATTGTTAATTCTTTGAATCACTGGGAAAGATGAAGTCGGAAATAGAAACAATACACAAAGAGGGTTGGATAAGGACCTCACACCAGTTGGTGACAAACCAGTCTGGGCCTGGCCTCCAAGGCAGAGAGGCCCAGTGTGAGTGTCCTGCCTCACCTGCTGTGTCATGGGGATGAAGGGCCTGGAGCGTGGAACACGAGCCAAGATGTGGGTTTGTTCTTCTGCAGGAGCAGCTGAGGCTTTGCATTAGCGCTGCCTTTCATTAGCTTCTTGCTTTCTCCTGTTTCAAATATTACTTAATTGGCTGTGGCATAAGCGGGGCTAATAGCTTTGTTTCCAGTCCAGGTTGTTTTGTAGCTGGCTCTGCTGAAGGTTTGAAACGCTCCAGATGGGTCTGCACTCGCACAAGTGGAAGTAAATATTGTGCCTCTGCTGGTCCAGGGGAGAGGAAGAGCTTTCCACTACCTAAGGAATGGAGTGGCCATACACCAGACCTTTAGTGGGGCCAGTGAAAGAGCAGTCCGAAGAATCAAAGTGAAATACAGATATAAATTACTTTTCTGCACTGTGATCATCTTCCTTTGATGCTTTTTGATGCAGATCTTTGTCCCAGTGCTGAGTGCAGAAAATGAGGCCATTTGTGATTTTCTGTCATCAGTGTCCACTCAAGTGACAGAAAAGCTCCTCCTCCACAATGGGGGCTAGTGAATACCTTTGTGTACAGTGAGTACCTTTAGGATTTTTGCTTGGGAGGGTTCTTGATAATGTGTTCTTTTCCTCGTGCCATGTGAAGAGCAGCAAGGGCAGCATTACATGACAGGCCTCAGAAAGAACCGAGTCATGGGACCAGTTACAAAGAAGCATTTGTGTTCCTTAGTTTATTAAAAACCTCTGATAATTCATACTGAAAAATTGAAATGCTTCATAATCTAAAGGGGAGTCTGTTAAAATCCAGGTTGGAGGAAGCATAAAGATATTGGAGTAGTGCAAAAGGTGCAGAAAATAACATGGTTAGTGGTAGTGTTAGTAGCTCATAAAGGTGGTTGAGTGCTTTTTTTAAAATGAGAAGCAAATGTTCAAAGTAACTAAGTGAGTCCTTTTGAATCCTGAATGTAACTGGGCCTGAAGAATATTTGGTTTATACCAGCTCCCCCTCCATCACTGAGCAGTCAGTTTGTAAACGACATAGTTGAGTGCTGGTTTTGTATTAGCTGTTTCTTTTTTATTGTTATTTCTATGGTGACCTAGATGTTCAAACCTGAAAGCCTCCACTGAGAGATTCCCATGATAAAAGGTGTATAAATGGAGATAAGTACTGATATGGGAGTGTTGAAACTTTCTTCTGGTTGGCTCAATCTTCATTGCAGGGCTGTATAAAATACATCATTCCAAGCTATCACTGTGAGTCAGCTCCAGCCTGGAGTGTGTACCTTTGTTTAGAGAGAATGGTGTGATTGTATAGCAGGGAGGTGGTGAACAAACTTACTTTAATGACACAAATATATGGGCTGAATTGAAGAAGTCAGCAATGGCATGAGCAGAGCTTTTCATTGTCCTCCTTACCTTTCCATAACCGTGAAGTTCTTGTAGCTGTTAGAGCTTTGTAACATTTTCAGTGTTCCATTTTTATGTGGTATTAGTACATCATTCAGCATATTTTTCTGTGATGTTTCCTTCTGAACTAATTCCAGTCAGCTGAGTCTCATCAACAATAGCTACTTTAGTTCCCTAGAAGGAAGTGACTATTTCCTATGCATCCAATAAAGCACGTGCTTGTGATGAAGCCTGACTATCAGAGCCTGAAACTGCAGAGAGAGATGTCTGGAACAGCCAGTTGAAAAATCTACTGTAAAAACACTGGCATAGCTTTCTGTATAGCTATGTAAAAATAAAACTTTGAGTACATCTTGTATTTGCAAGGATGAGCACTTTTATCTGACACATCTCTCCAGGCTCAAAAGTTGTTTGCTCGGATATGGTTTAGACAGCACAGGCCCCTGAGGATTGTTTAATTGCTGTGCAATTAAATTAACAAATGCTGTAATCAGACTGGTGATGTATTTATATTAAGGGACTGATCAGACTGGAGATAATTAGGGGTCATCTCTAGACCCTTGCTGCTGATACCTGTTCACTGATTCACATTGGGGTTTGAGGGTGCTGGGTTCCCATTTCACTGCTGGTATCTCGGCCCAGCCTGCCTGTGAGAAGTCAGGATGGCTTGTGTTGCTGAAATCCAGCTTCCTGCATTGGTGCTTTTTCATGTAAGACATTGAATTGTCTTTGGACTAGAGCATCTTTTATGAGGAAAGGTTATGGGAGCTGGGCCTGTCGAGCCTCAAGAGGAGACACTGAGAAGGGACCTCATCTGTGTCTGTCAGTGTGTGCAGGGAGGGGTCAGAGGATGAACCAGGCTCCATTCAGGAGGGGCCTAGCAATGGGATAAGAGGCCACGGGCAGAAACTGGTGCCCAGGAAGTTCAACCTGAACGTGAGAAAAAACTTTCCTGTGCAGTGACTGAGCGCTGGCACAGGGTGCCCAGAGTGTGTGGAGTCTCCCACACTGGAGATGTTCCAGATTGCTCTGTGCCATGTGCTCTGGGATGGCCCTGCTTGAGCAGGGAGGTGGGATCAGATGACCCACAGTGGTCTCTTCCAGCCTCATTCATCCTGGGATTCTGTGAACCACCAAAATGCAGCTCTCCATGGAAGTGTGCTGGAATACCCCGGTGCTCCGAGGGACGCTGTTGGTGCTGCCATGTTCAACCTGTCTGGCTACATGTGCTGGCCTGGGTCTTGCTTGGATTCACTTCGGACAAGCATCTGCTTCTTACCTGAAACCCAGTCTACTTGTTAGGTACCTGTTCAGAAGGTCATATATGTTTTTGTGGTGCCTTAAGGGGCTGTGGTGGTTCATCTAGGGTTTAGTATCTGCTCTGAAACTGGTGCATACTACTTGCAAAGCACCTCTCTGAATTTTTAGAATAAGGTTCAGTGGTTTTTCTTGGTTTATGGGTCAGTTTAGGATGGATGGCTGCATCATGCCAGATTTCAGTTGGTATGTATAACTTTAGCAAACATTGACTTTTTGCATTCCTTCCTCAGTGTTGTTTGGCCAAGGAGTCTTGTGATCTTGCTGTGGTTGTGATGGACAAGAGGGCATTGGGTAATGCATCATGTTTCTAATAAATAATGTAGAAGTCTGCTGCAAATGAACCAGCTCACCCTTGTGCTGCCAGAGTGTGTCACCCAGCAGAACAGCACATTGGGCTGGGATTTACAGCTGCCTCAAGATAGGTGAATAAATCCCTGGAAAGCTGGGTAGCAAGGGCAAACTAAGATGTGTTACAACATGTACAGCCATGCTGTTTATCAACAGCAGAGAGAAAGATGAGCTTGGCTTTATCAAAGTGCCTTTCAAGTTGTAACCTGTTTCCCGAGCTCTTTGTTGCAGCTGAGTGATCTCTGCACTACTGGACTTTGGCTGAAATGAGCCCTGTGCAATTTCCCACTTACTGCTCACACTCTGTTCTGTCCTCATCTGCTCTGCCTGCTTTATGGCTTTGGTGATGGGATTTTGAGGAGTGTGTGTGGGAGCACATGCCTTGGAATTCTCTTTCTTCCCAGCCATGGAGAAGTCTTAACAAAGGATCCTGTTATTTATCCCAAATAGCTTTTTTGACAATAGTTAAATAATATAATATTTTTACATAAGTAAACATCTAATATCTTTATCTCTAATGCTGTGTTGAATGAGTGGAAAGCAGCATTTTTTTGGTTTTTAATGCTCTTGGCTATTGCTTCAGTTGATTGATTCTGTTCTGCTGTGGTACAGTGCTTGTGTCCAGGCACTGCAAGCACTGGAGGTGTATACATCCTGTCTGACTAGTTCAGTGGTGCTGGACATGAAATGCTGCTTTTGGGGGTTTGATAGAAGCCTGGCAAGTGATACATATTTCTTGCCAGCCTCCTCCCCGAGGCAGGAGCTGGCAGCTGATCTGTGCTGTGCTGTAACAGGATCTGCTGCCTGAAGCACAACCAAGTTTGAGAGTTGCATCACCTCCACAAGGTGTCCGAGGTGTAACTGCCTTTGATGTTAAGCACCGTGGTCATGTCACATGGCCTGTGCCCCACAGGTAGTGTTTCTTAAGTGTCTTAAGAAAAAAAAAAAAAAAGAGAGAGAAAAAGGAGGGGGTGGGTGTTGCTAGTTTTCTGGAAGTTGAAGCAGTGGCATCTTCCTCCCATGTGAGATCATCATGTGCTTGTGCTCAACGTGATTTCATGGAATTTGTTTCAAAGTCCTACCAAAACCTGATAAATCTACAATGCTTAAGAAAAAAAGAAATGTCATATTTTCTGCTTATTTCAGTTCATTCTAATTATTCCAAACTTTTCTATTTTAGAATGGTGTAATTACATATTTATGTCGGAAAATATCTTGCTTCTGTGGCATTCACTGTTAACAATCCTTTCCTTAAAACACTGTTCAACCCTGAAGGAGGAAGAGAAAGAGGGACTAATGTTTGCTGACATTTTGCTCTTTCCTCTGGGTGGGAAGCACTCGTCTGTTGCAGTAAGTGATGGGTTTGACTCTCAAATCAAGTGTGTTTGGTTTGCCTGACTGTAGGCCTGAGTGGGCAGGAAAGGTTTTGCAGTGATCTCCATTTCAATCTTCAGTGTCTTCTCATGAGCTGGTGAAAGTACAGCAGGGACAGTCACATTTCCTAGGAATGTAATTGTTGTTCAGATTAGTGATTTTTCAACTTCATGCGCATATTGCTTGAAAAAATTGAGTCTCTTGTGAATGCCTCTGAAATTGTCAGCAAAGCCCAAGTTCAGTCTTGGCTGGAGCTTGGAATAAGGTTTTAGTGTTTTTCAAAGTTAATTCAAAAAACGTGGCTTGGGAAATGAAAAATCCTATAAAGTGACATTTTGGCTTCTTACCATGACCCACTTTTCCCTCCCTCCCTCTCTTTCAAAGGGACTCTGTCTTTGATTCATGATACCTTAATTTTTATTTTAGCCACTCACTCATATAAATGCACATATTTTCTATGTGAGATCTTGGAATTCTTGAGGGATTTGGGCTTATTTTAAAAAAACAGCTTGTGTATTTTGTTAATGGATATAAAATGCTTAGAGCATCTATTTGGTGGAATACATTGAGAAGTGCAGTTGTGACTGTGCTGTTTTCACAGCTTTGTTGAGTAATCTCTGCTCACATCTGCAGCTGTACTTGGTTTTTAGCTGGGCTGCTCCGGGCGTGTTTTGTAATCCTGCTTCGGGGGAGTGTGAGAGAACAATCGCCCGAGTGGTTGCTATAGCATTTCATTAAGGAGCCTTTTCCACCGAGCCGGGAAAGGCTCCTTTCCCACTTGGCAGCCAAGCAGGAATAAAAGAGCTCCTCTCAGCTCCTTCCCCTCCGCTCGCAGAGCCCTCCAGCTCTGCCCGTGCTGCCGTCCTTGTGCCTGATGGCTCTGCTTGTCCTCGCCCACACCAGAGTGAAAATGCTGCCTGAGAACTGCCTGCTTCCCTCAGAGCCATCTGGCCGGGCATGGCCAGAGGTCTGTAAATGCTGTCACTTAGAAGTGCTCCTCAGTGGCCTGGCCAGAATGTGTGAGAAGACTTCAAATTAGAGCATCACAGAGTTATTAAGTCTTTAATAGTAAAGAAATACATTGATATTATAATGAATATTTGTGAGTACGAATGAACTCTCAGTGCTGATGAGGCCCTGCCTGGTTGCTCTGGGTCCGTCACGACATTGAGGGGCTGGAGCATGTCCAGAGAAGGGACTGGAGCTGAGGAAGGAATCTGGAGCACAAGTCTGATGAGGAGCAGCTGGGGGGGGCTCAGCCTGGAGAAAAGGAGGGACCTTCTCACTCTACAACTCCCTGACAGGAGGGGCTCAGGCTCTGCTCCCAGGGAACGAAGGGACAGGGTAAGAGGGAAAGGCCTCAGGTTGTTCCAGCGGAGGTTTAGATTGGATATTAGGGAATATGTCTTTATGGAAAGGGTGCTCAGGCATTGGAACAGGCTGCCCAGGACAGTAGTGGAGTCACTGTCTCTGGAAGCATTCAAACATCATGTGGCTGTGGTACTTGAGGACATGGTTTAGTTGTGAACATGGCAGTGCTGGATTAACAAGTGTTGGAAATTATGAACTTAGAGGTCTTTTCCAATCTTAATGATTCTGTGATTCATGGGACTTCAAAAGCATTTAAGGGAAAACTGAGCCAGTTATATTCTGGGTAGTATTTATTTTTAATTACCACGCTAGGAAATTCCTGTATTAGAAGGATTTATACAGAAACAGTCAATACTGGGAAGGATATCCAGATTTTGTCCTGGCTTGCTGAGTGACTGCCATTTTTTCTTCATTGCATCAAGTCGTTGTTCTCCCTTTTCCTGTGTGGTCTGACCCCACTGAGGAGCTGCAGCAGGGCCTGAGCATGTGTGTCAGTCAGTGGGAAGGGCTCTGGTGCAGGTCCTGTCTGGTGCTGTGCCGAGCTCAGCGATTCCACGAGGCAGAGCCTCACTAAGGATCTGCTCACACCTACGTGTTCCCTCCGTGCTGATGTGGGTGTTGAATGAGACAGTGAACCTAGCTGGGTGTGGTGGTTGGGCCTCAGATTTAAGTGGGAGACTAAAGAGATCCGTTTTCCTCATACTGCTCACTCATGGCAGTGCTGCTTCATGAGATTAACAAAAAGTTAATACCTGCTGATCCTGTAAAGCTTTCTATATATAGGGGCTGTCAGTCCTTGTAGTGGTTTCGGATTTGAAGTACAGCTGTTTTGGAAGGGCATCTTTCTGCTCTTAGTAATCTTGTTTGTGGGGTTTTGGGGGTTTGTTTGGGTTGGTTTTTCGTTGTGTGTGTGTGTGTGTGGGTTTTTTGTTTTATTTTGTTTTTTGGAGTTGTTTTGGTTTGTTTCAGATTCTGAGTTCTGCAATATACTTTTCCAGAAGATGGACTAACTGTAGGCAGAGATTTGCCTGTGAGATGCTGGGGCTGGTGCCTCGGGAGCCCGTGTTCAGCTGTGCTGGGCACTATTGGACTTGTCTGTATCTACTTATCTTTATTTTCCCCCCCTGTTCACACAGTGGTTTCTGTTCACCTCCAAAGAAGTTGCTGGGAAGCTCAGGGTGATGTTTGAATAATCTGGGAATAGATCCAGTGGGAAAGGACAATGAGGCTTATGGTTATGGACATAAGAACTGAGAACCTGTGTCAGTGTTGTGCACTGAGAACCAGTGCTGACCTTGCTGCTCAGGATGTGGCAACAAGATCCACATGGGAGGGCTTCTATGACACTGTTCCCGCATGTTCTTCTGTGAGCATAAAATATTCAAGGCCAGGTACAATGTGTTTGTGGATCAGTTGCATATTGTGTAAGTCACTCTTTCAGCATCTTTGATCAAGTATTTATTTGCTATTCTCAAGTTTTTTTAGTTTATGCTCAAGAGTTTAGACTCCCATGTGAATTGTCTGGACCTGAATCACTTTAAGCATTTGGGGGAATGCCTTCTCCAGTTTTGGCAGATGTGATCCACTCACCTGTATCCAGGAGGACAGTTGGGAATCTTTGTGGAGAAAAGGGTTGTTTGGTGCTTATAGAGCCCTCCCTTAATGTGAAAATTCCCATTGCAAAGATGATGTTTCTATGCCGAATACAGCCGTTTAGGAATATCTGAAATTTCTTCAGCTAGGTTCATTTGCCCCCTGAAGACCCTCAGCTCTCCCAGCCTGTCTCCAGAGCAGAGGGGCTCCAGCCCTGGGAGCATCTCCGTGGCCTGCTCTGGACTCTTTTTCAGCAGCTCCGCGTCCTTGTGCTGTTGGTCCCCAGAGCTGGAGGCAGCTCTGCAGGTGGGGTCCCACCTGAGGGGGCACAGGGGCAGAATCTCCCCCTCCCCTGCTGCCCACACTGTGGGATCAGCCCAGCACATGGTGGGTCTATGGGTGCCAGGGCATGTCCAGCTTCTCCACCAACACCCCCAAGTCCTTCTCCCCAGGGCTGCTGTCCATCTATTCTCCACTCACTGGTTCTGGCAGCAAATTTTGGTCACTGGAAGCATGAGTGTCACTCTAGGCCATTTGTACAAGACCAAAAACTGGTTATGTTAACACACTAAATGTAGTGTAAAGGAGAGAAATGTTAATTAAAGGCAGACCAGTAAACTTCTGTGTTGGCAATATCTTTTTGGTGGAAGGTAGTGGTATTCAGGCAGGATTTTATTTGGGAATTAGGTAATCTGTTTCTGACCTGGTTCCTCTGGCAGTTAATTTATTTTTATGGAATGTGAAATGCCCTGGTGCATGGATGGCTTTAAAAAAGATTATATCCCTGCATTTCAATTTTCATGATTTCTGTAGCAGATACCTTCAGTACTCAAATCATAATTGTGAACTGGAAGAATCTCTGGCTGAGGCAACCCTGCTTATAAAGTATAATCTGTACAGATACTTTTAAATCCCATTTTTGCCACATCCTTCCCACAAGCACAGATGTGGTTGTTTGGAAAGACATGAAGGACCAATATTTAAGTGTAAACATTGTGACATTGAATTGCTGAGAAATTCATACAAATAACTGTTACTTACCAAAATGTGTAAATAGCAAAAGGGCTCATCTAAGCTGAGAACCAGGGGAGGGGTTCATGACTTTTCATGGCTGTGGGGATGGCAAGAAACACCTTGGTGCCCAAAAAGACTTGTGCAGTGTGGAGCACAAGCAGGAGGGTGGTTGTGGGTGCACACCCACAGTGCCATTGTGTGCAGGGTGCCCAAAAGTGGAGTAGCTCAGAGTATTTCCATCAGCCACCTTAAATTTGTGGTTATTAATAGCATTTGACATAGTTTTTTCTACTCATGTAAAGAGCGGGTTCTCTGACATCCCCCTGGGGTGAGTGAGCCTTCTAGGAACAGTGAACTTAGAGTTTGGTCAGACCCCTGGGCACTCAATCTCCAGGGAACAACTTTAGTTTTTGCAGATTTTTTAATCTAAGCTCTGGACTCAACAGTGTAATTGGGAGGGAGAGGGAGAAGATAAACCAGCAAAGGAATAGCTCAGTGCGCTTTTGGTTTTGTAATAGAATTGTGATGGTTCTTTGTAACAAGCAGTTTCATCAGAATTGTTTGCTAAATTGTGTGTACGTGAGATTTGGTACTTGCAAATGCTGAGTTCTGCTGCTTCTCCCCATCTCCAGAACTGGTAAATTAACACATTTTTTGTGTTTGTTTTCCTCAGGCGAAATACATCTCGCAGTGCATCGATGAGATCAAGCAGGAGCTGAAGCAGGACAACATCGCAGTGAAGGCCAACGCAGTCTGCAAACTGACATATGTAAGTGCCTTGTTGGGATCCCATGGAATTGTAGCTGTATTTTGTTCTTTCCTGCTGCCCTGGAGTCACTCTTGGGGCCAAGTGTCTGCCTTCCTCAGACT
Organism: Grallaria varia; assembly: GCA_013396735.1. Classification (NCBI taxonomy): domain Eukaryota; kingdom Metazoa; phylum Chordata; class Aves; order Passeriformes; family Formicariidae; genus Grallaria; species Grallaria varia. The sequence goes on along the minus strand of VWZG01002923.1, from coordinate 53,115 downwards.
GCAGGGGACAACGCTCCACAGGTCTGACGTCAGAGACTGCATGTTCCTGTTCTATTTGGTACAATTGAATTTTATTGTGGTGGATCAGAAAGCAAATCTGATTTAAAATTAAAACAATTCTAAAAAAAGGTTGTTTTAAACTGGATTGTTTCTTATCACATAGTGTCATGACCACTGGTTTTGTTACTCTTTGCTCAGCCCTTTGTCGACAAGAAGACAGAAATACTGGTAAATAATTATGGTCACGCTTCTATTCTGGTTTTTATTTTAAAAAAAATCCAGGAAGCAAACCCTTCACACCAATGCTCATATAAATGCATATTGTAAATCACAGACTGGTTTGGATTTGAAGGGACCTTAACACCCATCCAGTCCCATCCCTGCCATGGGCAGGGACACATTCCAGTAGCCCAGGTTGCTCCAAGCCCTGTCCAGCCTGGCCTTGGACACTTCCAGGGCTGGGGCAGCCACAGCCTCTGTTACCTGGAATTAATGCAAACTGTTTAAAACTTGTTTCTGATGGAACTTCGAGACTTCTTTCACTTCCCATGAGTGCTGTAGAATGTAACATCACTCATAAACCTGAGATGTCTTATAGTATTATTTTTGGACTCCTGTTAAATCATCAGTTTGGGAGATATCTTGACCTATTTTCTGAAGTCTCTTATTTGAGAAGTTTGTTCTCTTGGTTTCTCTGCTCACAGTTACAGATGCTGGGCTATGACATCAGTTGGGCTGCTTTCAACATTATTGAAGTCATGAGTGCATCCAAGTTTACATTCAAGGTGAGTTCTCTGTGTAACTGCAGCTCTCCTGGTCAAGCTGGTTCTTTACTCTGTGTCTTTTTAGTCAGTGGGTAATACTTGGTCTGCTGCTACAGGCTGCTTCTTCCAGATGTTTGACAGCAGCTTGTCAGATGTCTTTTGTGAAAAACAAGGTATTTTTATATGTGAAGATCACCTCAGATTCCTAGTAGCAGGCATATTTTGGTTTGTAATAGCTTTATAATTTTTGAAGGGTTTGTTTCATGCCCTGTTGCAGACCTTTTTCACCAAACAGGGTGGAATGTTGCTTCCTGAGGAATAGCTTTCAAATTGGACTTAGGTACCTGAAAGTCAGGAGTCAATACAGACAAAATAAATGTGGTAGACAGTCCTGCCTTATTTCTACATCTTCATGGTCATTAAACCTGTATGTTGTAGCAAAGTAGAGAAGTTGAAGGTGGTTTTATTATCCCTGAAACAGATGTATTATCACTAGAGATGTTCATTCTCTGAGATTAGTCTCTCATGAAATATCCCCCTGTCCATATTTTAAACTCTGCTTATAAAACTACCAGTTATTGTTTATCTAAACATTGTCTAAAGTGACATTTAGGATAAAAATGTGTTTCCCTTTGTGCCTTTTCCCAGCGCATTGGTTACCTGGCTGCTTCCCAGTGCTTTCACGAGGGGACTGATGTCATTATGTTGACGACTAATCAGATCCGAAAGGTAAATGTTTTACTTCAGTGCTTCATTTTTTTTCTTGCACTCTCTCCTTACTCGTATTTTCCCCTCTGTACCAAGTATTTCTCTTTTCAGAATATAAAGATCCTTAAATAGAATTCTTGATTTGCAGCCTGCTCTCATTCCCCAGGCTGAGGGATTAATGAGACGCCTCCCTCACGCTGCCTCATTCCTGCTCTGTGTTCGTTGAGCACAGACAATGGGGACAGCAATAACTTGGTTAAATTTACTGGTCTCTTAGGCAGCCCTTGTATGAATATAATGGGTAGGAAAAATGTCCCCATCTCTGATGTAAGATGAGCAGTCACCTGCTCCACAAAATTTCTACCTGTGAGGGCTGTTTTCTCCTCTAATACCAGATCAGCCTTTGGCTTGTGTGGTACAATTGAGTGTGAAAGTGGTGCAGAGTGTGTGTAAAGTTGTGTTCTGTATTCATGTACCCAGGTGTGTTGTATTCATCACTTGATTTATCACTTTATCACTTCATTTTTTCAGTTATTGGGTTAGAGCATAATATTCCCACTCTACAGGTCACAGTTAGGTTTTTAAACCCTTAAATTTAATGTTTTTAAGTATCACTGCTTTAAAACTTGACTGATCCAGTACAAGTTGTTTCTGCATTTTTACCATCTGAGAAACAAAAATGTCTTTTACTTGCTTAAAAAAGATCATTGGGATGTTACCCAGTATCTTCCCTAAAGTACTACTGCTTTTCCCTTTATCTTCTAAAATACTCAGCTCTGAATATCAATGTCCATCCAGTCTCTTTATTATGGAGACTTTATTTTACTGAATTTCAGTACTTGCTTGGCTACTTCATCCATTTCATCCACTGCTTGACTTTTTTTCTTAAAAGCATCTTTTTTTGTGCCTTTTCATGTTTCATTGATCCAACAAATTTATGTTTTAAGGATTTATCAGTTCTTGGAACACATTAAAACCCAGATGAATTGCAGTTTTTTGCTCCTTCAGCAGCAGATTTCATTATTCTTAAAGTAGAATCTAATTCCCCACCGCCTGCAGAAGGTTTTTAAATGAGATGCAAATAGCTCAGAACCCCAAAGGCCTGACTATGTTTAGCTCTCCTGGAGCTGCCTCTGTGTCCATGTGGATCTGGAGGGTTCATTCTGGCAGTCCATGTGGGAATGCTCTGTGCAGTTCCTGCCCATTTCTGTTTCCCAATAACTGCAGTGCAAGAGTGATCCTGGGATGCTCTCTAGTCAGGAAGCTCTGGATTATAATTCATACTGAAGATATTCAGAGAGAAATATTAATATTGTTACGTGTCTGAAACTTAGAAAGACCTGAAAGGTTACGGAGGACTAGGTAGGGTGCTGACTACAAATAGGCCCAAGAAAAACTGATCAGTAAAATGTTCCACACCCTGACTTGTGTCATGTCTTTGTGGACTGCAAGTTGTGGTGCTGCCAGCAGCTTGAAAGGGAAATAATCCTATTTCTCTAATAGACTGAGCTGGTAAGCACTCAACAATAGTGCCCGTTCCCAGTCAAGCTGGTGACAGTTGGGCTTTGTCTTAGCAGAGTTAATGCTTAATACCAATTTTTTAGGACTTTAGCCATGTTTGTGATCATGCAACCAGTGTTTAAAAATTTCCTCCATTCCCAAAATACCACTAAGGTGCCACCTCCCTAATTGCTTTTTTGTTGCAGTCATCCATCTCTTGTTTAATTATGGTTCCTTGTGCCCATTATTAAACCTCAGGCTGGCTGTATTTTAGCAGGTGTTAGGAGTTGATAGAAATATTCCTGTGAAGCAGAAGCTCTGCCTCATTTGTGTTGAGTGAATAAAATTGGTCTGAGAAAATTATTTGTCAACATCCTGTGTGATCTTAAATTTTTGAGCCTGTTTTTCCTTTTTTAGGATCTGAGTAGCCCTAACCAGTATGATACTGGAGTTGCACTGACTGGCTTGTCCTGTTTTGTTACTCCAGATCTTGCCAGGGACTTGGCAAATGACATCATGACGCTGGTGAGTTGATAAGATTGAAGTGACTTCTCTGTGCAATTAAAGAATGTCAAATTGTCCAAATTTGGAAAATATCTGTTAAATTTAGAACTGATACATGTGAAAACTGATCCTTTTCAGGTGGGTATTTTGGGAAGCATTTACAGACTTAGTTCATGAGGTTCACCTTGAAATACTTCCGTTAATTTTGGTGATAAACAACAATATCTGGCTCTGAGTTCTCAAAAAGTAGTTGAGTCTCCCAGGAAGAGCTCTGGAGACAGTAGTGTGAGCATAAGGACCTGAGAAGAGCTGTGGAAACACAGATGTGCTCAGAGCCTGACTGCAGTTGTTTCGTTAACAGATGTCTCACACAAAGCCTTACATCAGGAAGAAGGCAGTGCTAATCATGTACAAAGTTTTTTTGAAATACCCTGAGTCCCTCCGTCCTGCATTTCCTCGCCTTAAAGAGAAACTTGAAGATCCAGATCCTGGTAAGTGAATTTCAGTAACTTCCTTCTGCTCCCCTCCATCGAGGTACATGTGCTTGTAGACGAAAAGTCCATGAAAACTGCTGCAGTCATTTTTTGGCCACTGATTCACCTGATTCAGGGGTGCACCAACACAGGAGAGTTTTTTGGCAGATGCTGCCATATAAAAAATTCCTTCTTTAATATGCCAAATTCTTCAAATCCAAAGCTACTCAAATTGTATCAGTGGATTAAACCTTAATGGGACAAAGCAGCTTAATGATTCCTGGCTTGTTGCTTACTTAAGTTGGCTGTTGAAAATACTTCAGTTGATTTCAAGGTTTGAGGTTTTGTTGTTGTTTCCTGTGCTCTTTTACCAAGTTGCAGCTACTGGCTTGCAATGGACATGCCTAAAATAATTTTTCATCACTCAGTGCATTTTTAATTTTTCTCATTCTGGACCCAAAGTAGATACCCGGCTTGCTGATACATTAGAAAATAACCAGGATTAAATAAAATCCTTTCTCACTTTGCTTGTGCATTCTTGTCGTTCCTCCACTGCCTCAGGGCTGGGAAGGAAGCCAAACCACTGGACACACACAGGTCTGAATCTTCAGCTGCTTCTGCTCTGGGGGTTCTGCACCAGAAACTTCAATTGCAATTAAGGCACTGATGAGAATCCTGCTTTTCCCTTGTTTTCCCAGGTGTGCAGTCTGCTGCAGTAAATGTTATTTGTGAGCTGGCTCGACGCAATCCCAAAAACTACCTGTCCCTTGCTCCACTCTTTTTCAAGTTGATGACATCATCAACCAATAATTGGGTTCTCATTAAAATTATAAAACTGGCAAGTATTCTTCTTTACGTTTTTATGACTGGAGTTCTCACTAAGTCACCTTGGGTGCGAAAATGGCTTTCTTGCTGGGAGGTGTGGTTACCATTAAATCTGAATAAAAAGAAACAAAAATGTCTTCTAATGTTTGTGAATGTAACCAAAGAGAAAAATACATTATTGTAGCTCAGTTTAAATACAGTGAGCTGCAATTTACATCATGTTTTGATGGTGTTTAAAAGCAGTTCTTTAATCACTTTCTTGTCTGCACTTCTCTTTGAACAGTTTGGTGCTCTTACTCCATTGGAACCAAGACTGGGGAAGAAACTGATTGAGCCCCTGACCAACCTCATCCACAGGTACGTGGGACAGAGCCTGCTTTGTTCCCTCAGGACTGGGCAAGTGCCTGGAGGGTGGGTCAGTACCTGGCCTGGGGATGCATTTCTTAACTTCTTCTGAGTTTCAGTATATTGGCTTCAAATATCAAAGGATGGTCTTACACCAGGACTGCTTCTGAAAAAACCTGAGTGAGGTAAAAGACCTTAAAGGAAAGGTTGTGGATGTCTGACTGTCAGCTTGAGTTCCTGCAGAACATGTGTGAAAACTGGAGCAATTTGCTTTCCTTTCACTGCATTTTAAGCCAGAGATGACTATGGAGGGTGTATAAAAACTCTGGCTTAAAAAAGGCTCAGCTGTATATCTTCCTCTTCTGTTCACCTCACACATTTGGTTCCTGACATTTTTGGAAGTGCCTCACCCACCAAAGCAGCCTGACAAGGAATGTGTTCAGGTCCTTTGTTATGCCTTCAGCAGCTCAGATGTGTTTTGGGAGAGGTTGCTATAATTGTCCTAAATGCAGATGAAATAAAATTGAAGCTATTTCCTTGTCCCTTGTTAGAGCTGATTTATGGGGTTGTTCTTTATCTAATTCTGAGCTGAAATCAGGAAGTAGATGCCTTGGAGGGAACCCATGTGTTGTCCCAGTTATGAAAAGGAAGGGTCATCTTATGCATGAGTTGTTGAACGGAAAGGTTTGTTTCTCTTCACATGACAGAGCAAGAGGATGGATGGGAATGAGCAGGTTTTAAACACATACCTGTGTAGCTGTGAGAGCAGCTCTAGCCAGGCAGTTCTTGTCCATCCTCCTTGTATTTCTTTAAGGCAGGTTCAGAGAGACCTGTCAGCAGCCTGGCATCCAAATACCTACAGAGGAGTTTGGCAACAGTAACAAACAGGCACAATTCACTAGAAAAAGCAGGAAAGCAGACAATGTCTTCAATCCTGCCTCCACCCCCTCTTCCCAGCTCCCACATTAGTCATTCATTTTGTTGTGAGGACTGAATCCCGTATGGTTTGGGATCTCACAGCGTTTAATGAGTCAAACCACCACCCTACCATGTCCCACCAAGTGCACAGGCAGCAGAAGTGGCTGTCTTGGAATCATGTACCCCATGTGCCCAGTGGCCTTCAGTGCCTCTGGAACTGTTTTTCTCCATGCCTTTGCATACCTTGCCCCTGGAGTCTTCTCCCCTGGTGCTTGGGAGGTTCCCTCTTTGCCTATTGTGTCCATCAGGGTCTGTGAGAACCTTTGCAATCCTCATTTGCACTGTCTGTGCATTCAACTGGCAAAAGACATCTTGAATTTGAGTTTTGGGGAAATCAGACACTGGGAATGGGTTGCTAACTTCCAGGGATGAGAAGTGTGTACCTGCATGCCCCAGAGCCTGGTGCTGGGGTATGACTCACTCATTGCAGGGAGACTTGAGGTTCTCCATCTGCCTTCTCATCAAATGTTCACCTTGGGCAGAGGATTTAATTTGATTCTTGGACAAGATTGCTTCAGTGCTCTGTGACTGGTGCTGGAGCTCCTTCCTCATTCCCTGTCACAGTGCTCTTACTTGCTGCTTCTCCAGGAAGATTTTTGGGTTTTTTAACATTCAATTTAGAAATTCCTCCCCCCACCAGTTTTTAAGTGGGAATCATTTCATCTGTTTGAAGGGATGTGGAATTGAATACGGGCAATTTCTTGTGAAGTTCAAGGTGTTAGCTTGCTCTAAGATACTGCTGACAACTCTTCAAAATGTGCCAGTTTATTCCTTATTTAATATACTTGATTTCTGTTTCAGCACCTCAGCCATGTCTCTCTTGTATGAATGTGTGAACACAGTAATAGCAGGTGAGAACTGAAACCTGTAACCTCAAAAAACCCGTGATGAACTTTGTCATCAATTAACACCATCTGTAAACCTTTTCCTTTTTAACTTCATGTGTTTTATAACTGGAATAAGTCTCCTGGCAAACTCTGTGTTACTGTGGGGCTGGAATCCTTTGTCAGTGAGCGAGGCGCAGTCACTACAGCTGTGTCATGTTTGCTGAAGGCTGAAACCAAGTCCAGGCAATGAGATTATTTATATGCAAGCTCCTAAATGTTGCTACAACTACAAAATATACCAACAACAATAGAATTAAAACAAGACTCGTGCCTCTGCCAAAGTTTTCTCATGTGATGGTGGATCAGAGGGTTTGTTTTTTTTTTTTAATTTTGAATTACTGATTTGCAGCTTTAGTTTATGGGGAGGGGATGTGAGCTCCATAACTGGAATGGAGAGAGAACCAAGGGCAAGAAGAATAACACAGTATTCTAGCTCTGGCTTGGCACTTCTCCCATCAAGGCGTGGGGTGCAGACTTACTGACACCCAGTTTGGCCATAAGCCTGTTTCCTGTGGGTACTTTAGTGTTGAGTTCTTGCAGTCACTGACAGCCCAGAAAGGCTGACTGGAGTTTCTGTTCTGTGTTTCAGTTCTGATCTCTCTGTCCTCGGGGATGCCCAACCACAGCGCCAGCATCCAGGTGGGACCCTGGACTGGGGGGTTGTTGTCCTGCTCTGCCCTGTGATCCCAAGTGCCCTGGGGGAGTGGGATTGTGTTCTCTGCTCAGAGTTAAAGCAGTAGCTCCCTGAAATTCTCTTACTTAGGTGCAGTCCTGCACACTGAAGCATTTCCTATATAAATTCCCTTATTTTTTTGGTTCTAAATGTGGATTCTTCTCATTTAGAGTTGCCCCAACTCTTTATTGCATTCCTGCTGTCAGTACAGTCATTCAGAGCTTCCTTCTGTTTGGAAATCTGTTGATGCAACAAGACCCTCTGACCTAGAGACTCTTGGGATTTAATACACTTCCTTGTGTACTGAGTAATCTTTATAAGGGGTTATTTTATTTAAGGCTTGTAATAAACATGACATGGTCTTTTTTTTCCCAGCTCTGTGTTCAGAAGTTGAGGATATTGATAGAAGACTCTGACCAGAACTGTAAGTATGGTACTTGTCTTTGTGGAGCTCTGGGGAGGTGCTGCAGCAGCCTCAGGGCAATGGACTGTCCATGCAAACAGCTTTCTTGGGGTTGTAGGGTCTGGTGTGCTCTAAGCAACTGCTGGGGGTTTTAATGTGGAAATAATTCTTGATGGCAAACACTTCTTTATGGTGATATTATTTTAAAACAAATGAGAGCAATTATTACTGCTGTTCGTGGTCTTGTAAATCTAAAACAGTTCTTTCCCTGCTCTGGGATTTCCCTTTTTATAGACTTGCTGCTTGAACAGCAGTGACGGGTATTCAGCAGTGTGAGCATAATAGTAAAATGGGAGAGTGTTGACTTATTTTCGTGCTGACAAAGAATACTGGGTAATTTTTCTTTTGTGCAACTCTTTTCCCTGCTATCTGAATTGTTCCCATTGAGAACAGAACTGTTACACACCAATCTCCAGTGCTTTTAATGCTGTATTCATCCCAGGATGCCTGTTCTCAAAGCCCATAATTTCTATATATCAAATATATATGTTTTTACATCAGTGATAAAACTTGAGGTGCAAAAAGACCATGATGAGAATCATATATATATATAGTTACATGTCTGGATATGGGATTATGGATTAAAGACTGTAATCTGTGATGCTCAATTCTCAGAAATGCTTCGCTTCATCACAGATTTTTATTCAGGTGTGTGAATACCAAGTGCTTCTGCTGAAACCAGCTTTAAGATTTCATGCTCAGCACAAAACAGGGTTTCTATATTTGGAAAGAAGTTTTATTTTGTCTTTCACAGTGAAGTACCTGGGATTGTTAGCAATGTCCAAAATCCTGAAAACGCACCCTAAGTCGGTGCAGTCTCACAAGGATCTCATTCTCCAGTGTTTGGATGACAAAGATGAGTCCATCCGGCTCAGAGCTTTAGATCTCCTCTATGGCATGGTAAGTTCCTACATTTATTTCCTCTCCAGCCTCTGGCACCCTTTAGGAAGGGGCTATTTAAGAAGAACATGCAACTTTCTCTGTCCTCTCCCCAGTTGACTTGTGATAACAACTCTCATATCTTTTCTGGCACTTTTGCCAAGTAAAACACCTGGCACAGCACGAGAGGACTTTGAAAACTTTGGTTCAGACTGGAAGGAGTTTTGCAGTTTGGAAATCACCCATTTTGAAGTGCTATAATTCCACTGGATGTCAACGACTCTTAAATTTGTTTCCTTTAGAAGCAAAAACGTTTTGAACTCTTAAATTTGCTAAAGTGGCAGTAGAAGATGAATTTCCTCCTGGATTTCTGTGTTGCTGCAAGTAATTCTGACCCTCAGCTCTCCCAGAGCACAGCCTTGTGTGCTTGGGCTGGCTCTGCTTTAATAAAACCTTGAAAAGACACAAATAGGTGACCAGAGCTGGGGCCTCAGAAGTGGTTCTCATTTTTGCTGATGTGGATCCAGCCAAGAAGGCAGGAGCTGCTTTACTGGAACCACAAAGGCTTGACAATGTGGAAAAGGACCAAGACCTGCAGTGGTGGGTGTTCAACTGACCTTCACACCACTCAGGCCCGAACCAAACAACTGCCAAGAGGGGAAAAAGGAGATGAAGTTTTTCTCTCTCTTTTTTTAATTTTTCAAGAAGAGTCCATTCGATGTCTTTTTTGGCAATAAAGTGAAAAAAGCAGTAAAATGGGGTGAAATATTGACAGATAAAAGCTTTTTGCCTCATTCCTGTCCTCTTTTTTGGTGTTTTTTTGCCTTTTGGTTTTCTTATTTTTATAACTTTCTTTTGCATCTTTAGAAATATACCTGAGAAGAAGTACTGAGGAGCCCGCATTGGTGGTGTTAGCGTTGCATCATTACAGGATTCCAAATTTCCTGGCCCCTTTTTGAAATCACGTGAGAAAGAGAGAAAGTGAGAGGGGGAAGGAAAGGGAAAGAAGGAAAAAGAAAAAAGTGAGGTGTCTGTGTTGCTCATTTGCCACAGATGTGATTTGCATATATAATATACAACTCTTTTTAGTATGGGATATTTTGTGTAGTATCTGAAGGGGAATTGTGATGTTCAACCCTTTGACTCTTTACCAGGTGTCGAAGAAGAACTTGATGGAGATTGTGAAGAAGCTGATGATCCATGTGGATAAAGCCGAAGGAACAACGTACCGGGATGAGCTGCTGACCAAAATCATAGACATCTGCAGTCAGTCCAACTACCAATACATCACCAACTTCGAGTGGTCAGTGCGTTTACCTGCCAGCTTTGGGCTCATCACACAGGGGCTGTGGGATCATCCACTGACTCCACCGCATCCCTTTCCACAGGTACATCAGCATCCTGGTGGAGCTGACCCGCCTGGAGGGCACGAGGCACGGGCACCTCATCGCAGCCCAGATGCTGGATGTGGCCATCAGGGTGAAGGCCATCCGCAAGTTTGCTGTGTCCCAGATGGCCATGCTGCTGGACAATGCCCACCTCCTGGCCAGCAACACCCAGAGGAATGGCATCTGCGAGGTGCTCTACGCGGCCGCCTGGATCTGCGGGGAGTTCTCAGAGTGAGTGCTCACACGGCCTGACCTGCTGCCAGGGGCTGCTTTTGGACAAAGGTCTGGGGTTGCTGAAACGTGCTTTTGAGAGCAGGATGGTTCAGGGTGTGCACCTTGAAACTGCCAAAGTGATGCTGCTTTTCTGCTCCCTCATCCTGCAGACTCCTCAGGTCATTCCAGCCGAGGCATTTAGAATGGCTGGTTGCTTTAATTCCCATGGCTGTGCCCATGCAGGAAGCTGTAATAGTGAATCCTGGAATATCCTGAGCTGGAAAGGACCCGCAAGGATCATCCAGTTCAACCCTTGGCCCTGCACAGACACCCCAGCAATCCCACCCTGTTCCCCAGAGTGTTGTCCAAACACGTCTGGAACTCTGGCAGCCTTGGGGCCGTGCCCACTGCCCTGGGGTGTGTGTTCAGTGCCCACCACCCTCTGCGTGGGGGAAGAACCTTTCCCTGAGCTCCATCCCAAGCCCCTGGCACAGCTCCAGCCCTTCCCTGGGTCCTGTCCCTGGTCCCAGAGCAGAGCTCAGCACCTGCCCCTCTGCCTGCCCCCGGGAGGGGCTGCAGCCCCTGAGGAGTGTCCCCTCAGTGTCCTCTGCTGCAGCTGAACCAGCAAAGTGCCCTCAGCTGCTCCTCAGTCCCTTCCCCATCTCCATGTCCCTCCTTTGGACACTCTCTAATAGTTTTATATCTTATATTGTGATTATAAGCTATTAGATCTTAAGAAGACATTGATGGAATCCCCTAATCATTAAGGTCTTATCCACCTTTATATCTTAAGGAACGTATCCAAGCACCATGTTTGAATTAGTTCTTCCTCTGTCCCATTTTGCCTTGGTTGAAAGGTTTTTGCAGAAACCAGTCTTTCTGGGATTTGAAAGTTGTCTACTTTTTTGCTCAAAGTTTCTGGGTACCCACAGTAGCACAGATTCCAATATTCTTATACTGGCGTTGTCTTTTAGCTTTAATAGATGTTTTTGTGTCTTGGATGTGTGTGCAGATACACCTGCTCACCCAGCTTTCATTTGGGTGAATTGAACAGTGTGCTGTAGTCTCCTTATTATCAGCTGGTTTGGTGTTTCTTCTAATAATTGTCATTCTGAACACAGCCTCCAGTTTAAATTCCCATAATAGGTGTGAGAAATAAGGAACAGTTCAGATCTTCATCTAGTTAAAAGAGTTGTGCAAAGAAAACTGTAGATGAAGAAGCATGAGGAGATACATCACATTTTTACTTCAAAAGAACTTGGTTTCAGTTTGTAGTAGTCCAATGACTTCTTCATGCGTCTTTAGTTAAATAGTGAGCAGACAATTCTAACCAGAGCATGAGATTTGTTAAAACAAGTACGGTGATGTGTATTCCTTTGTGTGTTCAGCACTGCCTGCTGGATTTACAGACACTCTGTGCTTACAGACACCTCGAGGAAGCCAACCAGACCTTGGAAGCAATGCTGAGGCCTAAGGTGACAACTCTGCCCGGCCACATCCAGGCAGTGTATGTGCAGAACATGGTGAAGCTCTATGCATCCATCCTGCAGCAGAAGGAGCAGGCTGGGGAAAAGGAAGCAGCTCAGGAAATCACCCAGCTGATGATCGAGCGCCTGCCTCAGTTTGTACAGAGTGCAGACCTGGAAGTTCAGGAGAGGGTGAGAGAACAAAATTACTTTGGAATTTATCATGGGAAGTCTCTCATTTGTCTTGGAAGCATGTCTGTGGTTTTTGGGAGCCATGCAAGTTTTCTATAAGCTGTTATCAAGGACAAAGCCCAGACCTTGTTGCAGTTTGATGCCATCTCTGAAGGCTGCAGGAACTTCACTCAGAACAATTTCATTTTAAAATTCTTCAGACACATAAGGACACAGCTAGAAGGGAGGGTAAATGTGGATTTTTTACATTTGCTCCAAACCCACAGTTTGTGCTGCTTCTCCTAATTCCCTTAATGGAGTAGAACACTTACCTGCTGCTGGCTTTCACTGCAGTTGACTTGTTTGGTTCAGTTTGTTAATATTACTCCTGAAATTCCTTCTGCATTTGTTTTTAGGCTTCTTGCATCTTGCAGCTAATAAAATACATTCAGAAGCTACAAGTAAAAGAAGTTCCTGTAGCTGAGGAAGTGATAGCCCTGTTTGCTGGTGAGCTGAACCCTGTGGCTCCTAAAGCACAGAAGAAAGTACCTGTTCCAGAGGGGTAAGGTTCCTTCTCTCTCCCAGAGCGTTATTTAAACTTTTAAGTTCTTAAATAATAAAGAAAAGTGTTTGATGAGACACTGAAATACTCAGGGGGACTGAGTCAAGCTGATTGCTTACTGCAATTCTTCCCAGCCTGGACCTTGATGCCTGGATCAATGAACCTCCATCAGACAGCGAGTCTGAAGATGAAAAGCCCAAAACAATTTTTCATGAAGAAGAACAAAGGCATTCCAAGCACAGACAGCCAGAAATAGATGAAGAGGAACTGGCCAGAGTGAGTGAATGTTAAAATGCTTTTCCTTTCATAATTCAGTAATAAGTGCTGCTAAAGCAGTTGGCGCTGGTGTGGACTCCCCACATAGCTAGGGAGCTGTTCTGCTCTGCAGCTCAGGGGAGCTGCTGATCTGGTGTGAACTGATGCTTGTGGACTTCAGCAGCTTCTGGGAGTTACTGTGGCATGGCTGTTCTCAGCAGTGATCCCACCTTTACTGCCTCTGACCTTTTTTGTTTCACAGACAGAAGTTGTTGATAAGAATCTTCAGTTCTCACTCTTGTTACAGAAATGAAAACAAACATTTGAATTGCCATCAAATTGTGGTCTTTGGGAACTTACTACTCCCAGTCTATAACTAAAAAGCAGAGAAGGAATATTCTGAGGAATATTAGTTATTGAATCATGGAAGGGTTTGGATTTCAAGGGACCTTAGAGATCATCTTGTTTCACCATGGGCAGGGACACCTTCCACTATCCCAGGTTGCTCCAAGCCCTGTCCAACCTGGCCTTGGACACTTCCAGGACTGGGGATTAGTAATGGTACTTGTAGTGCTGTCCTAGTATGTCCTGTAACTCAGAAAGAACTGCTTTATCATAAACAAGCTGTTCTGCTCTTGTCTTTTCACAAGGAGTTATGTATTGCCCAAAAAATTCCTGGAGATTGTGTTTTGCACTTTGATGCCTTTTATCTCTTTGCCTACAAACAAACATTTTAACTGCAGATTCTCTTTCGTTTTTAGCGTCGGGAAGCCCGGAAACAGGAACAGGCAAACAACCCATTTTATATTAAAAGCTCTCCTTCCCCACAGAAGGTGAGTCTGAATTACAGTATCTCACTGGCCTCTCCTGTCACTGTGTGAAGGCTCCCTGAATGTCAGAGCTGCAACTTCCCCTGGGACATTCTGATCATTTCCACTGCAGCTCTGACCACTTCGTGGTGTGTGCAGTGGAGGGGCTGCCAACAACTGTTTTTGTAAGTCTTGCTTGTGCTGAGACTCTCAGGAATGACCCGATACCCTGAGAGCAGCCAGTGCTCTGGGGGTGTCTGTGCAGTTTATGCCAGCTCTGGGTGAAGGCAGAGTTCAGATCACCAGGCACCTCACCCAGAGCCCTGCAGAGAGTGAACCTTGAACGTGCTCCCCATGTCTGGTGGATCAGAAAAGTCGTCGTGTTCTCTCAACATCTTTTTCAGGGAAAGAACCTGCTTTCTTTCCTGTGTAATCAAAGGACTTCCCCATTTCCTCAACTCAAATCTCAAAGTTTATCTTTTGAAGTGGCAAGTTATTAGTAATGATACACAAACCAAAAATTCTTCAGTGTGTTGCAGCAAACCTTCAGGGCAGTAATGAGTTTAAAAGGCTGTCTTTTGTAATAGTGATCAACTGGCTTTAAAACACACAGGATTAATAACAAGCTGTTCCATTCCTATCCTTTAAAATGTTCACTTAAGGGGTTGAACTGCTTGATGATCTGTGATGTGTCTGTTTACACAGATTTGTACTTGCAGTGCTCAGAATGTAACAAGTCTTTGTTTTCCCAGCGATACCAAGACACTCCAGGGGTGGAACATATTCCTGTGGTCCAGATTGACCTTTCTGTCCCATTAAAAGTTCCAGGTAAGCCACAGCTAGTCTTAAACTACAGAGATTCTGTTAAGCAAAAGTCACAGTTCCTTCTTAGGAATTCCTCCTGAGGTTCTGAAGGGCAAGGAGCACACTTTCATGAGACTCTTAAATATATCTCTTTAATTTACATTTGCAAATAGTACTTTGCAGTCTGAGTTCCTTTCAAGATAATATTAGAAATAATTCTGTGATAAAGGATATTGTGCAGCCAAGTCTGTAACATCTAAAGTAACCACTGTTCTGTGCGAGAAGTCACCTTTGGAATGTCTTAAAGGTGGCCATGTGAGTGATGGAGATGATCAGGAGATTTAAAGTGGAGTCCAGTGGTAGAGATACTCTTTGTATTCGCATTCAAATATAAGAAAGCATTTGTGTATCTAATGAGTGGTTTTCAACTGAAAAGCTGTTGATAAAATGCAGTACATTGCAAGGGATGAGTTCTGAGTGCAAATACTTAAGGCTTTTTCCAAAAGTGTAGAAAGATGTCAGTATTAGCACAGCAGTGGCTGCTTAAAACATCAGTATTTGGATGGGGTTTTTTTTAGTGCAGTTAATGTGGACAAGAGCCAGGGAGCAGGATTGAGCTCTGTCCTGTTTCTAGAGAGATGGAGTGTGACAGCAGAGCTGCCTGAGGGGCTGTGTGTGAGGGGATGGGGAAGCTCAGTGGGATGTGGAATCCTGCTGGCTGTGAGAAGCTGGGATCACTCCTGCCACGCTGTTCCAGTGGCCAATCCTTGTGGACTGGGGCCTGAAAGCAGCTTGGCTTTCCCCACAGGAATGCCCATGTCTGACCAGTATGTGAAACTGGAAGAAGAGAGAAGACATAAACAGAAACTGGAGAAGGACAAGAAGAAGAAAAAACAGAAAAAGGAGAAGAGAGGGAAACACCACCGGCACAACTCGCTGCACACGGAGAGCGAGGAGGACATTGCCCCTGCTCACCTTGTGGATATCATCACAGAGGAGATGCCAGAGGTCAGTGGCTGTGCCTGGTGTCAGAGCTGGCAATTCTGTGCTGCACCTGAGAGACTCTGCCCCCAGGATTGCCAGCCAGTTTGTGCTTTTGCAGTTCCAGGGCTCCAATTCCTTGCAGAGATGTTTTGGAAATGACAGACTGGGATGGTCTCAGGCTGCTTGTTGCAAGGGGAGAAAATGATTTTTGTGCAAAAAAGAAGACAAAAATTGCCCCTGAAGCTATTAAAAAAATCAAAACCAACCAACGAAACAATGTGCATCCCTGCTCTAAAAGTAGTGCTGTCCAAATAGCATTAATTATGCTCTGCTGCTTCACTTTGACAGTAACTTGCTGTCTAGTCAGCAGCTTTGCAGCTGATGATAATTAATTGCACATGCTAATGATGTCATCTGTATTTGTTCCTAAAATTTCCTTTAATCAAAGCCGAGCAGCAGCCATTCAAATGCTACAGTTTATGAAGAAGGGGTTTCTGTTCTAAATTAATCTTGTAACTTGATGCTACATTGAAGAGCTTTGTTCCTATAACTGCCTGACTGCAGCTGGCCTGGGCCAGGGTTAACAGGCTTGAAAACACTTAATTTGGGTGATGTAGAGCTTTAGTTTGGAAACTGTCTGTGGTTTGCTTCCTCAGTGGATGGTCTCTTTATCTCTCCTGCAGAATGCTTTGCCCAGTGATGAAGATGACAAAGATCCCAATGATCCCTATAAAGCACTTGATATAGATCTGGATAAGTAAGTGACAGTTTATGTGTGAATTAATGAGTTGCTAATGAGAACACAGGAGGGCTGGGTTGAGGCTGAGCAGGCACAGGCATTGACCACAGTCCAGAGGGAAAAGGGCTCAAGTGTCTCACTGTGGCTTGGGTGAAACCTCAGGTGATCAACCAGCTTGGGCTCCCATTGCAATAGGGATGATAAAAGCTCTGCTGCTGGGTTAGGGAGGCGCAAGGGAGTCATGCAGTGTGACTGAACAGAGTCTGGAAGCACAGGCAGTGTCACTGTGTCAGATATGAGTCACTCTCAACTTTTGGGTGTCCCAGTGTGTCTCTGATGTGCCCTGTGTTGGCAGTGAGCGTGCCCTGTGTCCGTCCGTCCCTCCCAGAACTGCTGTGTCCATGGCGAGCCCATGTGCCCTGTGTTGTGATCACTGACCAGTAACACCCAGTTTGGACCAACCCTCTACCCTGGGGCTGTTCAGTGTGGTCCCCTGCTGAAAAATGTTGCCCTGCCATAACTGAGTGAGCTGTCATACCTGTGAGCAGCCTGGTGCCCCCTCAGCTGCTGGAGCTGTTCCAGTGCCAGCATCCCAAATCCCTTCCTCAATGTTAACTCCAGACTCAGTATTGCACAGAGAGATTGGGGGTTTTTTTAATTGCTGTTTTACAAAATCACCATGCTAAAAACACTTGCTGGTTTGTGGTCCAGAGATGCCTCCTGTAGAGTTTGGAAGACTCTGCAGGCCCATGTGTAGTGTCTCTGTCCCTCTGATTCTTGAAAGTCTGTGCCCTTCTCTGCAGGTCCCTCACTACCCTGCAAAAAAGTGTTGTAGTATTCTTAAAAAGTGAAAGAACAGTTTCTGAAAAACTTCCCATCAAGTTCCTCTGAGTCTGCAGGTGGAAATGTATAAAAGGAAGTTAGTTTTTGCCTGTAGCCCCTGTATTTGCATGCTGAGACTCAGCACAGCAAGCAGAATGGGGTCTGAGCACTGTGCTCCAGGAGGCATCCCTGGAATGTTGCGCTGTTCGATCCATTCCCTTCCCATTTGCTGTCAGTGGCTGTGCTCTCCTGTCATGGTTTCTCATGTCTCTGTCCTCTCTCTTTCTTTCTGTGCTTGCACTGCTCTGTCTGTCACGCTCACACGCAGTCTGGTTTCAGGGAAGCCTCCCAGGTAAGAATGCCCTCTAGGTGGTGACCTTTGTCAGGTTGGTTGATTTTGGTGGACAGTGTAAATCCTTGAAGGGTGGTGGAACTGTGGAAATCAGTGGCCCTCACACTTCTGGGAGTGTGCTTTGTCCTTGGCTCTCAGCACTGATCCCTGTTCCTGAAGGATGAAGCCTCTCTGCTGCCCAGACAGGTGGGGTCCATCTTGCCCTTCCAGTGTCTGAAAGTGAAAAATGAATTGGGTCTGGCTCCTCATGCCATGTAAGCAAAGAAATTAAGGCAGGTGAGGCTGTTGGAAATCTTCCTGAACTGGTGTTTGCTGTCCAAACATGCAAATTACACTAAATAAAAGCTGAGAAATAGTAAAAGGGCAAATCATGACATTCTTGCTGATTTCCAGAAATGTTTGATAAGAACAAGAGGAATTTCTGGGGTGTTTTTTTCCCCCAGCTAATGAATTTGGGATACAGTGTAAATGTGAACTACTATTCATGCTTTTTGGAAACAGGTGTCTGAAGTTAAATATAACTTAACTTCTGAAGTGTGATGATAGAGTACAAATTCATAGTGTAAACTTCCAAAATAAAAAATTACTTGGAGTAACTCCCAATTGGAGTGATCTACTCATGAAGAATAACAAACCCCACACCCTTCAAGGGCTGTTTGAACTATGCTGACATCCCACCGCTCAAATTTCCACACTTGGAAATGCTGTTTCACATCTTTGCTCTTTCTTGGGGAGGGATTCCACAGAAACACAGCATAACACAGCCTGTGTTCTTCTGGAGCTGTTACTCAGCCTGCAGGTCTGTAATTAGCATTTTTAAGTGTTAAACGGCAAGGCCTTGGCTCTCAGTCCCCTTCAAATCATTTCCTTCAGCCAGAACAGTGTCTGCAGTTGCATAAATAACCCTCAGGTACAGAAGCATGTGCTGATTTAAGATTTTGGGGCCCAGCTCTCTGTAAACAAAGCACATCTTGTCTTGGACAGCCTGCAGGTGATCTGGGGTGAGGGAGGCTCTTTGCACCAAGGTAATGGACTCTTTCTTTTTAAGGCCCTTAGCAGACAGTGAGAAGCTGCCAGTGCAGAGGCACAGAAATGTTGAGACCCTGAAGTCACCAGACTCAGAAGTTCTCCTAGTAGAGAAGAAGAGCAAGAAACCCAAAAAGAAGGAAAAGAAACACAAAGAAAAAGAGAGAGACAAAGGAAAGAAGAAAGAGAAGGAGAAAAAGGTAGTGGAGGAGGAGGAAGAAGAAGAAAAAAAGGTAATTCTCTAAGACTTGCATTATTTTAGCAACCACTGTTATTTATTGCTGTGTTCAGTTTGTTGCTTAGGAACAGTCACATTTGCCAATTCAAGCAGCTGAATACCTTCAGCCTTTATTTCCTTAAATTTTTACAACCACAACAACAGGTATTTAAACATTCCTCTTAATAAAAGTAACATTTCCTTAGCCACCTAAGCTAGCAGAATTCAGTTTACTGCAGCCTACACAGCAGAGCTGCCAGAGCTCCTTTGGAAGCTAACTGGTGTTTTCTCTGTTCTTTAAATTTAACTGGGGAATTCCTTAGCAAAATCCCTGGGACTCAGGTTTGTTCTGCATCCTGTCTCCCATATTCTACAGAATCTTTCAGACCTGAAGTAACCCCCTAATTACCCTGCAGAGATGCACTTTTTCTCTGCAGTGCAGCCCATGGTCTTGGAGTGCCTGGGGGTGTTGTTGAGGGTTCTGGGCACTTACTGTCAGGGTTTGGAAGTGTTCAAAGGCTGAAGTGAAGCTTCTTGAACTCTTTGCTCCTAAATGTGTTGCAGCACCCGGGCATGAGGAGCATCTGGAGTGCTGCATTTCCATGAAAACTTAGAGTTTTAATTTAATTGTTACAGAGCCATGAAATCAGAGTTGGAAGGGACTTTAAAGCCCATCCAGTCCCACCCTCTGCCATGGGCAGGGACACCTTCCACTAGCCCAGGTTGCTCCAAGCCCCATCCAACCTGTCCTTGGACACTTCCCAGGATTCAGGGGCAGCTACAGCTTCTCTGGGCAATCTATGCCAGGGCCTGCCCACCCTTACAGGTACAGTTTCTCCCCAGTATCCCATCTAACCCTGCCCTCTGGCAGTGGGAAGCCATTTCCCCTTGTCCTGTCCCTCCAGGCCCTTGTTCCAAGTCCCTCTCCAGCTCTCCTGGAGCCCCTTTAGGCACCAGAAGGGTCTGGAAGTTCTCCCTGGAGCCTTCTGTTCTCCAGGCTGAACACCCCCAGATGTCTCAACCTTTCCTCACGGCAGAGGGGCTCCAGCCCTGTGATCTTTTTGTTGGTTTTCTTTATTGTTCATGTTGGTTTTGGAGGGGGCTATTTGTTTGTTTTCAGAATGGTATCCAAACAACCATAACTTTTTTTTTTTTCCTCTTGAAATTCAGGGGGAAGACTTGGATTTCTGGTTCTCTACTGCTCCCCCACCTGCTCCCACGCCCCAGCCACAGGTAGACTTACCCCATCAGAGGAAACTTTCCTTCTGAGTGTGCCTGAGCTGGGCAGGGGTGCTGTGTCATCCTGCAGCACAGAGGGGACCATCAGCTTCATCTCCTCAACTTACTGCTGTGGAGCAGGGATGTTGTGTCTCCCCAGTTCACAGACTGTGCAGTGGGAGGCTTCAAGCTCATTCTGCTCTGCAGATCCAGGGGCAGCAATAGAAATACAGATGCAGCTACAGACTTGGTCCATTTTAACATTACTGTGGGGTTTAATATCATATAGTTGTATGGGTTTATTTCCCAGTGTGAGCTAGACATGAGCAGTGTTAACAGACACGAGAGACAAAGTGTGAAAGAAGCCTCCTGAATTTTGATGGCAGGTTTTGGAGGAAGAGACAGGGAATATAATGGAATGTATTCCTTGAAGGAAATCTTATGAATCATATCCTCAGGTGATCATGTTTTCAGGGTTTCAGAGGCATAAATTGAAGGGCTTGATATCATGTGAGCCTAATGTGATTTTTAAAGTAACAGTTGGGGGTGAGTGTCACTGCTGAGATTTCTTTTTCTTTTTGGTGTGAGACTGAGTTGTTTCAGCTGCATAGTGACCTAATCCTGCTGATCTCCTCAGAGCGAGCCTGGAGTGGGAGCTGCTGTGGTGGCTGAACCTCAAGAGGTAAAAAAGGAAGAAAGGGAAGAGCGAGATGAGGAGGAAGAGGAGGATGAAGGAAAGGTAAGTGTTTTAAGTTAAGAGGAAATGACCTCAAGTTGCACCAGGGGAAGTTTGGGTTATATACTAGGAAAAATCTTTTCATGTGAAGTGTTGTCAAGCATTTGGCACAGACTTCCAGGGCATTGGTGGAATCACCATCCCTAGGAGTGTCCAGACTTGTGGACAAGGCACTCTGGGGACATGGTTAGTGGTGAACAAGGTCTCGGTGATGGGCTCGTGGTTGGACTTGATGATCTTAAGGTCTTTTCCAACCTCGATGAGTCTCTGACTCTGTGAAGTTTAGCCACATTCTCCCACTGTCTCAAACTCCTTAAGAAGCAGCCCATGGGAATTGCCAACACCACCTATAAGGTGTAATGATCACCTGCAAGTGCTACATCCTTGAGAAGCCCTGAACACCTCAGAGTGACAGCTTTGGTTGTTCCTTGAGCCAAGGAACAGGTGACAGTTAAAGCTGAGCTTCCAAGCACTTGGAGAGGTTTGGCCTTGTGCTGCTCCCAAGATGCTTCGGGATAAGGTGTTGACATCCCAGTGGGAACCAAGGGTTTCCTGGAACTCCACACAGAATTACAGTTAGGATTTAAGGAAGGGTAGCTTTTCTTTGAGTTCTGCAATAAATGAAAACTTTGCTCAGTGCAGAGAGTGAGAGTCGAGTTGGAGACGTGGTACAGGGGTCGAGGTGTCCATGGCTTGAAATCAAATGGGGTTTTAAGGGTTTGCTGTTGATTCTTGTTCTTCTCAGCAGAAATCCTCCAAGCATAAGAAGAAAAAGCACAAGAAAGAGAAAGAAGAGAAATCAAAGGATAAAAAGAAATCCAAAAAGAAGAGCCATCACAGCGAGGAGGAGCCCTCAGAGTCTGTGCAGAATGGAACACTAGAGGATGAGCCACTACCAGTGAGTAGCTGTGCCCTGGCAGCCCAGCCTGAGGACAGGACAGAGCTGAGCTCTTGGGGAGGATGGAGAGCAATGGTTGTTCTCTGAGAAAGAGGTTACAGCATGACTGTGATTTCCCTCTTGTTTTCCAGCCCATGTCCAGTTACCGCCTTCTTGCTGAAAATCCATACATTAAAATGGTGAGTTTTTTCCAGGTGTCTTCTCTTTGTGTTCCCTGAGAATAGAGGGAGCACTCTAGAGGTGGTGCAGTGACTTCAGGTAGGCATCATGTGAACTGTTCAAATCCCAGGAGGCAGAATTGTAACAGTGCTCCATTTGCATCCCCTTTGGGTGTCCCACTTCAGTTTTTAAGTTGATACTTCCCCACTGTGTAGCTGATCACCAGTGTGTTTTCATTATCCTCTAGCTGGACTAAATTCCCTCCTTTCTGAAGCTTGTTTTATCCTGATGCTGTGTTCTGCTCCTTGAAGTTCCTGAATCCTTCCTGTGACATTTTCCCCTTTATTTGCAGACCTATGACATTCAAGGAAACCTCCAGAATGATAGTCAAGTGACTGTCTCTGTTATCTTTGAGAACAAAAGCACTAGCTTCCTCAAGAGCATGGAACTAAATGTCCTGGACTCTCTCAACACTAAAATGCTCCGACCAGAAGGATCCTCGGTCCACGATGGCATTCCTGTGCCCTTCCAGCTCCCCCCTGGTACGAGCAGCTTTGCACGGGGTTCTTGGAGCGTGGCTGGCCCTGCACTGCCCTCTTGTGGGAAGAATGGTTTGAATTGCTTGCTGTTTTCCAGAGAAACGTCTCTGCCTGGGTGTTCCTGGGCTTTCCCACAGTTCCCTGGAGAGGATAAATCTTCTCACAGTATGGCTGTAGCACAGGTGCTTCTGTGCAACAAGAGCAAAGCCTTAATGTAGGCCTGGGAGTCCAAGTGTCCCAATTCCTTTCCCAGGTGCCTACAGGCTGGCAGACCTTGGACTACAAAACTCAAAAAGTCATGAGGAGTTTGCTGTGAGATTTAAAATGAAACCAATTTAGAGGTTTGTGAACCATTAGAAACCAGTCTGGATTTATTCTGGAGTTGTTGTCCCACTGTTTTAATGGCAGAGGCCTTATGCAGTGAAGGCTTGTGGTGAGGGTGTGTGAGGAGGGCAGCTGAGCTCTTCAGGAGTGTTAAGATGCAGAAATGAAGGATAATGGCTTTGTACAGAGCGCAGAAGTACAGCTGAACTGCTGAACTTCTGGAGTTTCACTTCCTTCACCAAAGAGTTAATTTGTAGACTGGAACAGCTCACAGAGGGCTTTAGTGGCCTGGGGGTGCATTTTGATCCCCCATGAAAAGTAGTGGGGTTTAAGTATAAAACCTTATATGCTTTTAATTCTATTCTTGACGGAGACTTGTATTTTAAAAGGAAAACATAGAAACAGTAGTAGAATTCAAATGAGCTCTGAAAACTACTCAGAAAGCTTTATAGCTTCCAGTTATACAAATGGTTGAAATATGTGACATACTTTGCCCAGGTACTTGCTCAATAACCTCTACTAAATGCCAGTTCTCACTGCTGCTTCTGAGAAAACCAAGTGCTGTAACACTGTTGACTCACCACAGGAATTGTGTGTAGAACTGTTCCAGCTATGCAGAAAAGTCCAAACTTTGTTCAAAAATAGCCAGTGCACAAATCAGTTTATTCTAACTATTACTTAGATCTGGAAACCATGTTCTGACTGGACTTCTCCCTTTCCTCTCTCCATGCCAGGAATCTCTAATGAAGCCCAGTTTGTGTTTACACTTCAGAGTATTGTTATGGCTCAGAAGTTAAAAGGAACACTGTCCTTTATAGTCAAAGTAAGTGCATCTCTCCACTGCTCCTGCTTCTTGTGGATCTGTGTCAGGGAGCTGGGCTTGGGTGGGAAGTTCTGCTCTCGAGATTTATTTTTTTTTTAGGCATCATTTCATCTCTGCTGCACCACCCCCTGTGTTGTGAGGGGTGTTTTCACATGACACCCTGTGCAAAGAGTGTCCCCAATGCTGCGTGAGCGTGTCCTACATTGTCACTGCTGGCAGTGTGTGGGGACGTGCCACACTGTCAGCTAGAGAACTCCTGCAGGGATGGAACCAGGGTCTCTTCCTTCTGATCTCAGTTATCCAGGGATCAGCTGGACCCTGCTGCCTGGCACAAGGCTGGAAAAGAGTAATAAGACTTACACAGAGTTAATAAGGGTGGAATCCCAGACCAAGAGCGAGGTTAGCTGAAGACGTTGTTAAGTATTGACCTCTCTCAGACTGTGTGGCTTTCTGGTCTCATTTCAGTACAATTAATAAAGGAGCTGCTTGAACAGCTCAAAGGAAGCGAATTGAGACAGTTGTGGCTACTCCTGAGTCAGCCAGTATCTCTATTTTAAGAGTTTCTTAAAAATAGCATGCTAGTCCTATTTTCAGTACCTAACAATCTGGGAGATATTAATTTATTATTTTGCTCAGGAAATAACTAACTGTAAAACCATGTCTCCAAGTGTTAAACTCAGTCTGCTCAGCTTATTTCAGCAGAGTGCAGGCAGACCTGCAGCCAGGTGTGTCCCTTGCCTGTTCCAGGTGTGTGGATCAACCCAGCTGCCCAAATCTCTGAGTGGGCTGATGTTTTAGGGGGATGGTTGTTCTCAGATGAGTCCTTCAGCCCCAGCCAGGGTATTTCCCAAGGAATTGAGCCCACAGGTCCTCACTGGTGTGGTTGGTGGGGGTGGTGCCTCCTTGTGCTGCCTCAGGGCCCCCATTCATCTCCTTTCCTTTCGCCTGTTGCAGAATGATGAAGGTTCAACCCATGAAAAACTAGATTTCAAATTGCACTTCAGTTGTGCTTCATACTTGATCACGACGCCTTGCTATAGGTAAGTGCTGCCCAGGGGAGCTGAGCTTTGCCTGCAGCTCAGGTGCCTCTGGCTCTGGCTGCTCCTGGTGGCTTTGTCCCAGCTCAGTTCTCTTGTGTGATGTTTGAACGTTGCATTACATCCAGTGACTTATTTCAAGTGGCTCTGAAGAAGGAGCTCTATGGCCTGGAAGAGGCAGCTCTGGTTGAAGGCACAGGGTGCTCCAGTGGAGTCTGGATTGTGCTTCCCAGAGTTGCTGTAAACTCATTTTCCTAGACCTTGGTCTTACTTAGACTTATCCATGCTGACATGTCTCCAGCTCTGCATGGGACTAAGGGGACACATTTCACTTGCATTTCCACTGAAGTGTTTCCTTCCCTTCCTGTCTTGCAGTGATGCTTTCGCCAAGCTCCTGGAGTCTGGAGATCTGCACATGAGTTCTATTAAAGTAGATGGAATTAGCATTTCTTTCCAACATCTACTGGCAAAGATCTGTTTTCATCATCATTTTTCAGGTGAGTGTTCCTCGATGCAGAACCTTCTGCAGAATTCCATTTCCTAAAATCTCTGCTATGCTTGGCAAGCACAACTCTCCATGGCCTCAGCACTCCCAGGAGGAGGTGATGGCCAGTTTAAATACATTTGGGACGTGAGGTTATTTTCCAGTTTTGCAATACTCAAAGCAGACAGTGTTCTTCAAAATGAGCTCCCCTTCTGTCCCTGGGGCTTTCCTGTGGCCCAGTGAGGCATGTGACCAGTATCATGAGAGCAGCTTGTGTGGAGCTGAGGCTGTAACTGTTCTCTGGAGGGTTGGTTTGATCTTTAGGGCTTGAGCCTCTTTCCCTGGTGCTTGTTTCCATGAGGGAGAGCCCCAGCTATCCAGGTTGGGATTTATTATTAAAACACAAGTGCTGGCTGAAGCAAACCAGCTGGCTATTTCATCATGCTCTGGTGTTTACATCAGATGTTACCTCACTGGAAGTATTTCTGGGGAAGAAATCTGCATTCTAAGCAGTGTTTTTGCCACAGAACACTTGTGGTTTCAGAGACAAATGACTCACCTCTTTGTTGTGAAATGTCCCAGGCAGGAGGAGCCAGGCACGTCTTAACCCTGACTTCCTCCTGCTCTGTGGAGAAGCTTCTGTTCCTCAGGCCAGGCAGAGCAGTGGTTCCTCTCCAGGAGAAACGGGGCTTGTATTAAAAGTTGTCCCACTAAATGGAATTCCTGGGGTGTTTTTTGCAGTTGTGGAACGTGTTGATTCTTGTGCGTCCATGTACAGTCGTTCTATCCAGGGCCATCACGTCTGCCTACTGGTAAAAAAGGTGAGAGAAACTGAATGTGCAGCCTTTCCTCTCTTCCACTGCCTATTTCCAGTCCCTGTGCTCAGCTGGGAACAGGATTATAATTAACCTATTAAACTATATTAACATATTAAAGTTGTCTTAAAGGATAATGTTCCTCAGTTAGTGGTTTTTTTGAGGGTTTTAAATTCATGAATGAAAACTGTCACTTTAGCATGTAGAGTCTCTTACAGAATCCTGTGCAGTGATTCTAGATTTTTGAAACTGTATGATGTGTTACATGCATAAATTTATTATAAAAAAAGAAAAAAATATACCACAAGCTGCTGTAATGATTTTGTGTCCAATAAGGTTTCAAAACAAAGTTAAATTTTTGGCTCTGTAAACAGAAGAAGAGTTAATGATTTTTTTTCTTTTTTTATTCACTTTCCAAGGGAGAGACCTCTGTATCCATAGATGGGAAATGTAACGATTCCACCCTGCTTAGCAACTTGTTGGATGAGATGAAAGAGACATTGTCCAAGTGCTGAATATTCCCTGTGAGCTATTCCAAGGACAAGGAACACACNCTATTTATTCAGCAGCTCATGGTGATCCCATGACCTTCCATCTACGTGGGACGAGGCACTGGGCAGGACTTAAGCAACAGACTGCCGCTGTTGATAGTGCTTATGCCAGGGAAGGTTGCCTGAATCCTTAGCCATGGAATATGTCTTCAGGACTGCTGTAGTNACAGAATCCTGTGCAGTGATTCTAGATTTTTGAAACTGTATGATGTGTTACATGCATAAATTTATTATAAAAAAAGAAAAAAATATACCACAAGCTGCTGTAATGATTTTGTGTCCAATAAGGTTTCAAAACAAAGTTAAATTTTTGGCTCTGTAAACAGAAGAAGAGTTAATGATTTTTTTTCTTTTTTTATTCACTTTCCAAGGGAGAGACCTCTGTATCCATAGATGGGAAATGTAACGATTCCACCCTGCTTAGCAACTTGTTGGATGAGATGAAAGAGACATTGTCCAAGTGCTGAATATTCCCTGTGAGCTATTCCAAGGACAAGGAACACACCTGACGTGTAAAGAGGAGCAGACCCACGTGTTAAGTTTCTCCCTGTACGCATGTACTACCCTGGGGCACGTGCTTTCAGTTAACTCCACCGTTGGTTGCAGTTTAGACATTTTAAGGCTGTATGTTACCTTTTTATTTCAGAACTTTTTACAAACTGTGGTGTTAACCCTTTCTAGCCCAAAGAGAGCCTGGTGAGGTGACTGGAGGAG
>VWZG01002923.1:808-22745 GCA_013396735.1 Grallaria varia | reverse complement strand
AGAGCGGGGGATTTTGTGAGGGGGCTGAGGGCGCTCTGGGGGATGTTGAAGGGACTGGTGGGGTCTGAGGGCTCTGTGAAGGAGTACAGGGGCACGGGGGTCTGTGGGGCCTGTGAGGGAGCACAGCGGCCCTGCTGGAGGGGCCTCTGTGGGAAGGGGCCCTGCAGGGACTGGGGGCGGTTCCCGGCTCCCCCAGCNGTCCCCTCAGGCCAGGCCAGGCCGGGCCCACCTCAGCGGGACGGGACGGGACGGGACGAGCGACCTGTTGAGCCGCGGCCGCCGCAGCCGCGCGCTTGTCTTTAATTATTCGTGATGTTAATTATTTGTGTTTTCCTGGGCGGGGGGCGATGGCGAGAGAGGTCTCCGGAGCTGCGGCCCGGGCTGAGCCCCGCGGGGTAATCAGGGCATGGATCTGCCTCTCCTGGAGCAGAAACCCCTTGGATGTGACTCTGGAGGGACATCCCCTGGCTGGGGTCGGGTGCGGGGTGGGGGTTACTTGATGCAGGATTCACAGTCAACCCAAAAACTCATAGTGAGGGGGAAAAAACCTAAAAACAAAACGTCAAAGAGAGCAAAGGGTTTGCTGGAACAACCCTGAAGTTACACTCTGTAATTTCCCTATTTTACTCCACTTCTTTCTCCTCGACCTCCTCCAGCCCAGCTAATGTGTGCTTGTGTTGTAGGTGAAGGCTTAGCCCTGAAGTTTATATTCCTTAATCTCTAAACTGTTCGAGGAATGGGGAATTTTCCATTTTTTTTCAGGTCATGATGCGCCATAGCTCAGCTGTCAGGAGGGAGAACTCATAAGGAGAACTTGAAAGCAGACTCTTGCTCTGCTTCTGTCTCTTGCTGTGGGCTCAGGAATCCTGATCTTACAGAGCTGCCTCTGCTCTGATCTGCAGTACAGTGAGTTCAGCTCCTCCAAAGAAACCTGTGTGAGAGGAACAGACAAAAGGAAAGGGCAGGAAGCCCTCCAGGGAGAGAGGAAAGAGGATTTGAAATATCTGCAACACAGATATTTGCAGCACAAGTGTCTGCAGCACAGATATTTGGGTAAAGCATCTCTGTCATGGGCCCTGGTGCTAGTGAAAGGCAGGATTCCCTTTTCCAAGTGCTTGGAACTGCAGTGTGGCCACACTTTCTTGATTTCCAACCTTTTTTTGTTTAAAACCTATTTTCCGGTCTGGAAACCTTCTGCCAAGTTGCAGGGCAGGGAGGGATTTTTGCTGGAATATATGAAACTTCCCCAGCCACCTGTTTATGGCAGTCCCCAGGGCTTTGTCCTTGCACTCTGCTTCCTTTCCCAATTTTATACTCATATCCAGCTCCCTGTTTATCTGCTGCTGCTCCCTGGACTGTGTATTCCATTTTCAGATTCACTTTCTGTCTTACTCACTTATGTGTGAGGTGAACCCGGGGAAGAGGGTGAGCTTGTGACTCTTCAAAATCCCCAGAAAGGGAGGAGAGAAGCACTGGGAGTTCTTGGTGTGGTGGCAAAAGCTGGAGCTGTTGGTTTACACCGAGTAGCTGAGTCCAGGTGCTGGGCAGAGAGCTGGCTCCCTGTGCCTGGCTCACCTTGGGGCTCCTTGGGGTGCTCTTTTGGTCACATTATGTAGGTTTACTGTTGTGCAGTGAACTGTGCCATCCCCAGATATGGAAATGGGCTCTCCCCATGTGCTTGGCTGAGGCTTGGGGACCTTGGAGTGTACTCAGCATCCTGAGCAAAGTTCATCCTGACTTCACCTGCCTCTGGAGCTCTTTGCCAGCTGCTTCCTTGTCCACAACTAATGTGGCCCTTCTACTGATGAGATGGAAGTACCACCTACACTGGAATGGGGCGATTTAGGCCTGTTTTGGAGGTCAGACTGTCCTGGTCTGTGTCATGCTCAGTCACTCCTGCTCCTCTAAGGACCAGGGATCTCCATGGCTGCGCGACACAAAGGGAAAATGTGAGCAGTGAAAGTGTCAGGGGACAGAGCAGAGACATTGCAGAACCTTCCCAGTCCTGACCACAGCGCTCATGTCTGGGAAGAGAATTGCCATCAACTTCTGAGTTTTAGTTTCTTGTGAGGCAGTGGAGTATTTTGTGATTCCTGAGCCATAAATGCTTCTGTAAGTGGCTCCAGAACCAGCTTTGCTGAAGGTTTAACAGCTTATCTTTAGGAATACGTAATATCCAGCTAATGCTGTCAATGAAGAGTGCACCTTAGGCTGTGCCTTTATCCTTCTTTTTCTAGATGCCCCTGGGAGGCAGAGTTATCCCTGAGGCCTGGGGTGGTCTGCTGCCTGCTCCCCTCTGCAGCTGGTGCTGTGCTAGAAATGCTGCTCAGCTCCTGGATTGCTGCTCTAGGTACCTCAAGCAGCTGGGAAGGCACAGAAGGGAGGGCAGAGGGAGAGAAGGCCAGAAAAAAAAAAAACCACTTTGCAAGTGTGCAAAGCCATAGCAAAAAATCCATCATGCTGTGACAGCTTTGACTTCCTCCAGAAGACCTGGCTGAGGTCCCAAGGGGCTGGTGCTGTTGTTGTTGAGTCAGTGTGAGATGAGACAGCCGTGGTGATACTCCAGATGCTTCTTTTTGTGCCCTGTGCTGATTCCAGGGGAGTGCCTGGGACAGAAGATGAGCTGGAGCCATCTCAAACGTGGTTTAGGTTGAAGCAGGAGCTGAGCTGGTCCCATGGCTGCACTGAAAGGCGCTGTGACTTTTCTGCAGGCCTTTCCTGGGGCTGCCTCTGCCTCCTTCTCCCTCTCACTGTGGCAGGAGGTCATATGATGTGGTTGGTGTTGAGGTGATCTCCAGCTCCACATCCGTGGGCTCATTCCATGCCTGGAGCTGTGCTAATGTGTTGGGTTACTGCTGTATCTCCTTGCAGGGGACGAGAGACCTCGTGGGCATCTCAGTGAGAAACAATCCTGCTGTTGATCTGAACGCGTGACATTGGCGTGGAGAGAAGGGTCGTTTGTCTGTGGGATTATCCATGACCTGGGAAAGGCTGGCCATGTGGCCAGCTCGTGCTCCAGCTCAACCCTGGGGGAGATCCCACGCTTCTGGGATCCCAGGGTGAGATCCCACACTTCCTGAGACCCCAGCCCGGCACCACACTGTTAAAGTAGTGCTGTTTGCTGCAGTCATTTTATCATCCTAATGCAAAATTCATGCTCAGAACTGGTGTTACCTTTTACTTGGGTGCGAACAGATCCCAAAGTGAGAGGAGGTGGAACTGCTGTTGGCTCAAAAATATCCCTTTCCAGTAAGGATGATACTGTGGAGCCTGCAAAAGCTTAGCTTGGACTCAAATACCACACTGCCCTTACAGTCCTGTGGTGGGGACAGCCAAGCTTGGGGATAGTGAGAGGCTTTCCCAAAGGAGCAGACTGCAAAGTACAGCGCAGCGCCTGGGACCTGGAAAAGAGGGAGCTGCTCCTGGCATGCCCATCACTGCCCGTGCTTTATCCTGGAAACGTTTGTCTGTGCAGTTAACCTGTGTGCTGGAGTCATGACCCAGCCTGTCAGCTTAGCACAGCTCTGCAGAGCCTGCAGGGATGAGCTCTGCCTCCACATGCAGCCTCATCCCGCCGGGATCCGTGGAAACCTTCCAACAGCAGCCCTGACATTGCAAGAGATGCAGATGTCACGTAAGAGGCAGCAAAGCTGGCCCTGAGTCAGTGACATCCAGGGCTCCCTGCAGTCCCTGCTGTTCCAAGGGAACAGCTTGGAATTGCAGCATCTGCTGCCTGACCTTCCCCTTTGGGGCGGGAAAGCAGGAGGGGACCTTCTGCAGAACAGTTATTTTCTCATGTGGCTTTTCTCCCTTATGTGTCTGTGGGAAGGAAGGACAGGGGGACAAACCACACTGGAAATTCAGTCTTCTTGCCTTCCGTCTCCTCTGCCAGGCAGGGTCATCCCGCCTGTCCCACACTTGCTCCCTCAGCATCCCCTTGCAGTGCAAACTCTCTCATCCATAACATCCCTCCTGCCATCACCCCTGGTCTGGATCTAGATCCTGAGCTCAGAGCTGAGCAATAAACTGCCTGATCCTCCATCTGCCCAGGATGGATGATGGTGTCTCACTGCTGGGTGACCTGGGCTCTGCCGGAGTTGCTGCCCTCACCTTCATTGGATCTTCTGCAATCCCAGCTATGGCTTAGTTTAACAGGGCATTTCCCTTTATTCCCTAAACCTTTGGAATGGGCTGGAATGCTCAGGGGCAAAGGAGATACCAGTTAAAACCCAGGATAACTATTTTTGGTCTTTTATTATGCTCTTTTCTTTTATCATGCAGATGGACTCTGCCTCTGCATGGCTTGGAGGCATGTAAAGAATCTGCCCTTCTCCTAAGCCAGCCTCCTTCCGGGAAGAGCTGGAGATGTGGGAAGTGGCCAGAGAGTTGATGTCTGTACAGTTTCTTACTTGGGAATTTCCAGATTGTGCAGCAGATTGGAATCGCAGGGCCTGGGGGTGGCTGGTGACTGGCAGGACTTTTCTTAAAGCTGACTCTGGGGAAATACAAAAGGCTCTTTGTTTGCCCAGACCTTGGGAATTCAGCGTTTCCAATGTGCCCTTAGATCGGAGTGGCTCTGATTTTGTTGTGAAGGCCGCTGCTAAAGAAGATTCCGAAAGAAAAATGTGGATGTTGTCCTGCAGAGCAGCAGAACTAAAGGGCTGGTGTGTGCTCCGCCTGAGGCTGGAGGTGCAGCCGAATCTGAGCTGCTCCTTCTCCAGTAACTTCCAGCAGCTTCTGCTGCTGGGATGAGGCGTGGAGCATGGAAAAGGAAGGTGATGCCGAGGGTAACGCCAGGCCTGGCTCTCCTGCAGCAACGTGGAGCCATCCTGCAGGAGCAAAGACAGATTGCAGAGGAGAAGGATTAGCTTTTGGGAAGACATTGGCAGCTCCCTGGGCCGGGAGGCTGAAGTTGGTGCCAGACAGGAAGTGGCTGACGTGGAAGTGCCGGCTGGCCAGGATTATGAATGGCCAGGCGTGTCTGCCAGACACGCTCAGCCCTCCTCTTCTTGCCCTGCCCTGCCTGAGGTAAGCACAGGGACAGACCTTCACTCCTCATATCACAAATCCATCCTAAGGAGCAGCTGGAAGCCTCATCCCAGGAAGACAAGCCCTTGTTTGTTGCCAGACTGGCTCCGGAGGTGCAGGAGCTGGTTCCATTAGTGCCATCCAGCCCAGCTGCTGGAATTGTTCTCGTCCCTGCTCTCCGTAGTGAAATCTCTCCTTTGATCATAGAAAACCAGGATCCTCCTGTCCTGAGACACTGAGCTAGCGCAGAACAGCCATGGGAAGGGATTTGTGAAAGGAGGGGGGTGGAATTATGGAAAAAAATGTGCGTGTGCATCCATCTCTGCTGTTTTGTACAAGTTGCCTGTTTGAAGCTGCTTTTCTTCTTGGTCTCACTCTGTAAATTCAAGTTTTTACTTGAAGTGCTCAAAGCACCTGAGACATCAGGACTGCTTTTTGGAACTCTGGGAGGTGGTTTGTGTCCTGTGTTGGGAACTCTGGCCTGAGCAACTGAGTTAATGACACTGCCAAGCTAAAAGCAGCTGGGGTCGGAGTGATGCCACACTGGTGTCATCTCCAGGAACAGCAGCCCAGCTTCCCTGTGCGGAAACTGGAGAGATCCCTGGTTTTGAGAGCTGCGGTGCTCCCTGGGCTGTGCTGCCAGGCTGGTTTGTCATGAGGCAACAGGATGTGGCCGGCCCAGCACTGGGGTCATGGGGAGGGAAGTGGCCTCGTGTCTGACCCTCCCCAGCTGCGGAGCCTCCGGATTGTGGCCGCCCATCAAACGGGGATTTTTCCCCCCCACCCTTTTAAAAAAGGAAGCTCGTCCTCGCTGCCTGCAAGCGCTTACAGATGGTCAGAGACGGGCTGAGTGATTGCAGGAGTGACCTGCCAGGGCCAGGAATGCAGGTAGGAGCTTGCTGACTGCTGCCTTGCTGTTGTTCTTCCCTGGCTTGCTGGGTTTTTTCCTGTCTTGATGGTTTTTTCTTGGCTTGCTGGTTTTCCCTGGCTGTTGTTAAACCCCTGTGTGGTGTCGGCAGCGGAGAGGAGTGTGGGGCGTTACTTGGCAGGCACTGACGGAGCAGTCATGGGACTCCTGAAGTCCTTTTTGGGCCATTCTGCTTCTGTGGGGAGGGCAGGATCCTGTCAGGAATGCTGCTGACTCCTGGAAAGCCTCAGGATGACTCCAGCAGGGCATGAGTGGAGGCAGTTTCCATGTGTTTCAGAGGAGGTGACTTGTCTCTTTTCCAGACTCTGAGCTGCCTGTAAAAGTGACTGAGAGGTGGGAAGCAGCCTCCTGGGCTTCCTCTGCCCGGAGCTGGTGTTAGGGCAAGGTAGCCCCATGTGATCCACCATTCCTGGTGAGGGAAGAGGAATGGCAGGGCAATGCCAACAGCCCTGGGTCACCATCAGCAA
Organism: Grallaria varia; assembly: GCA_013396735.1. Taxonomy (NCBI): domain Eukaryota; kingdom Metazoa; phylum Chordata; class Aves; order Passeriformes; family Formicariidae; genus Grallaria; species Grallaria varia. The sequence continues at coordinate 16,322 of VWZG01002923.1, read as the reverse complement.
GCCAGTGTAGGACTGGAGCTGTGGGAGCAGGGAGTCAGAGAGAAGAGGAACTTTTGGGAAGGAGAGGGAGGGCCAGATCTCAACAGCCCTGGGCAGGCACGTCCAGCATAGCATGGAGCTGCTCCTCCTGTGCCGCAGGAGAAGCTGGAGGTGTTTGTGCTCCAACAGCCCCTGATAGGGGCTCCCTGCAGGTCTGTGTGATCTGGAGCAATGGCCACGGTCCTCTGGAGAACCGGTGAGGTGGGCTGCGATCTTGGCTGGCTCAAAGGAGGAGTCAGCTAAATGGGCTGAGATTTGTTTGGGGTCAGGGAGCGGGTTTTCCCCTCATCTTTGAAGCTTGCAGATACCATCCAGGTGCTTTGCATGTCCCATTTCTCAGTTGTCCCTAACCTTTCCTTTCTCTCTCTGTGTGGAGGCAGTGACACTGCTGCCTGGGCTGTGACTCCTGCCTGTGGAAGTAGGTGTTGTACAGATGATATCATCTCCAAGTAATGTCAGGGATGCTTTGGTCTCTGTGACTCTTTCTTTTTTATTTTTTTTTCCTAGAGCTGAATGTTTCTTTTAGCTCAGTTGCAATCACAGACCATAATTACATAGGCTGCATCTGCCTGAAGTCTCAGCTACTCATTTTTGCTAATGCTTCACTCAGATGCTGAATCGTCTCAGAGACAATTGCTCTGTGTCGAGATCCCCAGCTCTCATGGATGATGTCTCCATAGGATCAGGAATTTGTCTGTAGGACAAATACTGCCTCGATACCAAATCAACTCTGCCCTGCAGATAGACCCTGACAGATGTGAGGGCTGGGCAATCCCCAGCTGTATGATGCATGACAAGGGCAAGTGCTGGATCCTGCCCCTAGGACAGGGCAGCCCTGGATGCATGAACAGACTGGGGAATGAAAGGCTAGAGAGCAGCACCATGGGAAGGGACCTGGTTGTCCTGGTTGGTGGCAAGTTGGCCATGAGTCAGCAGAGTGTCCTGGCAGCCCAGAGGGCCACCATCTCCTGGGGGGCATCAGGCCCAGCATCGCCAGCCAGGGAAGGGAGGGGATTGTCCCACTCTGCTCTGCACTGGGGCAGCCTCACCTCAAGTCCTGGGGGCAGCTTGGGGGCCACAATGTCAGTAGAATCTAAAGCTGTTGGAGAGTGTCCAAAGGAGGGACATGGAGATGGGGAAGGGGCTGAGGAGCAGCTGAGGGCACTTGGCTGGTTCAGCTGCAGCAGAGGACACTGAGGGGACACTCCTCAGGGGCTGCAGCTCCTGCCGAGGGCAGGCGGAGGGGCAGGCACTGAGCTCTGCTCTGGCACCAGGGACAGGACCCAGGGAATGGCTGGAGCTGTGCCAGGGGCTTGGGATGGAGCTCAGGGAAAGGTTCTTCCCCCAGAGGGTGGGGGGCATGGCCCCAAGGCTGCCAGAGCTCAAGGAGTATTTGGGGGACAGCGTGGGATTGTTGGGGTGTCTGTGCAGGGCCAGGAGTTGGACTGGATGATCCTTGTGGGTCCCTTCCAGCTCAGGATATTCTATCACTCTATGAAAAGTCTCTCCATCCTGCTCAAATGGCATTTTCTTCTGGAAAATAATGGGTGTTTGTTTCTTTATGTGTGCGGTGAAGCCCAGAGAATGTTTGATTTTGCCCTTGGGTTTTACCCTGTCCTCATCTGTGCTGGGCCCTGCAGATCCTACAGAACAGCAGTGGGAATGGAGTCGTGCTGCACCAGGGATGCTGACAGGGCTCCAGGGAGCCGTGTGGAGGGTGATGCTCCTGCCTCCCATGTGGGTGGCTGTGTGAGAGGACGTGTTTTCCTCCCTCTCCACTCTAAGGAGCTCATCGCGTGCAAGCACTACTCTGGGACTGATTTTCTGCTGGAAGCAGCTTCAGCCTCAGCGCCTGGTGCCCACATTGGTGGATCTGTGGGGGCTGGTTCCGTGGCACAGCACAGGGCGGTGGGTGCAGTCTCTGGAGCTTCCTCTCCTGCTCCCGCTGCAGGATGTGGCCAGGCTGTGACACAGCTCCGCAACCAGCACTGCTGCTCAGCTGGGCCCCCACGCTGCTTCCTCCCCACGGCTGCGCTGGGACCACATGCTCTGCTCTGGGGGACACGCCTTGCCTGCCTTGGGTCTGGGTTTGCCTCCCCTGTGGTGGCTCCTGAGGTCACAGCAGCTGTTTTGGCAGCAGGAAGGCAGGGTTGGACGGGGCTTGGAGCAGCCTGGTCTAGTGGAAGGTGTCCCTGCCCATGGCATGGAGTGGAACTGGACAGTCTTTAAGGTCCCTTCCAGCCCAAACCGTTCCATGACAAGATGTGTGCCACATATTCACCTCCCCAGGCAGGATCTCACTGAACCACATTTTGGTTCCTCCCAGCTCATGTCATGGGCTGTGTTGCAACACGAGTTTGGATATCTCTGCTCCTGCACGGAAGAGGTTACTGAGCCCATTCCCGCAGGAAACGTTGAGCCTGTTCTTAGTGGGATGAACTGGAGTGGTTTGGGGTTTCTTCCTCACTGTAATTAAATAAGAAAACAAGAGACCTTGGCTTAAAGCTTTTTAATCTTTCTCCAGAGAAGAACTGCTGATTAGCACTGCGGCATCTGTTAGGGACAGGCTCGATTGCAGTGATGGCAGTCGTGACCTTGAGTTTGGAATCTTCTTCCCAACATTTGAGGACACTGTTTACCTATTGGAACAACGCTGTGGCTCCATACAGATCTAAGCAGATTCTGCTTAGTGAAAGGGGTTTGTTTTCTTCTTTACTTATAAAATTGTGGAAACTTATTTGTGCTATTTACAGCATCAGCTTAATTTCTGTTATTCTATTCATTTCTGTCCAGCACATGTAAAATAATATTTTTGGTACACAAAGCTTTCTGCCTTAAGCCACCATCAAAGAACTGCCTGACACAAATTCTGCGAGGGACTGGATGTGGGAACAAAGGAGGTATAATTAGCTGCAGATAAACAGAGCTGTGTTTCTCGTCAGCATCCCTTCAGATCTTCACTTGGGTGTCACACTTGGAGCTGATTCTTTTCCACAGACTGGAAGAGGAAGATGAGCTTTCCCTCATCTTCCAGGTTTCAACTTGAAGTGAGCTAAACTGAAGTGAAAAATATGTTTCTGGTCTGTGTGCACCTGCAGAAGAGGCTGTGGCTGCTGTCAGGGCTGGTGTTATTTCAGGATATTGGCTTTCTGGGTGCCTGAGCTGTGACTTCTTGTTCCCCTCCGCCCTTTGGTTCCTGTTTCTTGCACTTTCACTGCCTGCCCTGGTGGCTGCTCTGCTCTGGGGGAGGGTGTCTGGCGACAGCTCTGAACTGTACTGTGGGTTGACATGACCTGACCTTTTAGGTAGGTTTGTTCCCAACGGAGGGAAGCATAGGTGAAAAGTCAGATCCAGGTGAAACCCAACTGGTTTTACCCTTCTGTGGTGCATTGCAGCCGAGCAGGTGGTGGAGTTTCTCTTTGTTTCTGTGGGGCTGGGGCTCTTGGTGCAGTGATGTCATGGTGAGTGGCAGCCGCCTCCCAAGGCTGTGGGGCCTGTTCCTTCGTTCCCACATGGAACATGTTGGGAGTTCTCTCAGGAGTGGCTCCCTTCAGCCCAGGTCACCCCGACAGCCGCTCTGCTCCAGCTGGGTTGGGAAGGGAAGGGGGAGGAAGGAAAGCTGGCGTGGGCTCCCCCCCTCCAATGTGGGGCGAGGGCCCAGATGGTATCCCAGATCTCTTCCTATGGGATTTAGACAAGGCTTCCTGTTGAGAGAGCTGCTCCTAATCGCTGCCCTTCTGTGCTGTGTTGCAGATCAGGACCAGATGAGCAGAGGGAGGTTTCTGTGAAGATCAGTCACCCCAGCCGTGACCCGGGAAGTGGCCCGGCCTCCGTCTGTCACTGCTGCAGCCCCGCAACAGCGAGAGGAGGGGGGAAAATGTCCCACGCCTTGAAGCAAGTGTTCAATAAAGACAAAACCTTCCGGCCCAAGCGCAAGTTCGAGCCGGGGACTCAGCGGTTCGAGTTGCACAAGAAGGCTCAGGCCTCGCTCAACGCCGGGCTGGACCTGAAGGTGGCCGTGCAGCTGCCACCGGGCGAGGAGCAGAACGACTGGGTGGCCGTGCACGTCGTGGACTTCTTCAACCGCATCAACCTGATCTACGGCACCATCAGTGACTATTGCACCGAGCAGTCCTGCCCCATCATGTCAGGGGGGCCCAAGTACGAGTACCGGTGGCAGGATGAGCACAAGTACCGCAAACCCACTGCCCTGTCCGCGCCCCAGTACATGAACCTCCTCATGGACTGGATCGAGGTGCAGATCAACAATGAGGACATCTTCCCCACTAACGTTGGTGAGTTTGAGTCGGGCTGTGGCTGGCGGGAGGGAGGTGGGTGCAGAGCCTTCTCCTGGATCCCTTGGGTCCTGTTTCTGTTCAGGAGATGCTGCAGAGCTGTTTCCTTCTGTGCTACTCAGAGGAGCTCTTCCCCAGCTCCTCTGCGGTGCTAAAATACCCGTATATGCACCAGATCCCACTTGGAGTCATGGATTCCTTGAGGAAAGCCAAGCTGAGCCCAGGCAGTGCAGACAGGAGGCTGCCCTTGGAGCACAGTCTCTGGGCTGGCTCATGCTGGACGTGGTCTCCTGCAGGATGGCTCTGCTGGAGCTTGTTGCTGCTCTGTGTCACCTGGTGATGGTGCCACATGACATAATCAGGCTCTTTGTTATTAGAAGCTGCTTTGGCTGCCTCTGCCCCTCCAGAGGGGTGGGATGCTGGCACAGGCCTGGAGGGAGGGGCCATGTTTCCTCTACTGCCAGGGCCAGGGAAAGGAGAATTTGGCCTAAGACACCTCAATCTGCATATCTAAACACAGCTTCTCTGGGTGGAACTTGCAGGTTTATATTTATTATGTGTTGAAGATGGGAGAATTTGGCCATAAAGCATCAGGTAAACATGACTGAGCCCATGCAGAGCTTCCATCTTCTGGGATGCAGGAGGCGCAGTGCAGCAAAACTGCCTCTCTCCTGCTCTGGTGTTTATCCCATTGGAGCTGTGACAGGATGCAGTTGTCTTGGGGTATGTCTGCCACTTGAGCTCCTCCACTGTCCCAAAATGCTGCTTTGACCTGGCATGGAGTGGGCAGAGCAGGGAGAAGGGCCATGAACAGCCAGTTTTGAGACAGCTGAAACACCAGAACCCTCCCCAGCCATTCTGTCACTGCCTGTGCAGGACCCTGGGGACCATGCTGGGGTGTTGGTTCTGTTCTGTTCTGGAGGCAGGATGAAGCTTCTGACAGCACGAGGGTTTGTGGTTGGGGTTTTTTCAGCTGTTACTGTTTTCAGCTCAGCTGTGATCAGATCCCTCGCCTTTAACAGGAACTGAGATGTTGCAGTTCTGGCCAAGCACTGAAAGGGTTTAACTCATACTCGTTCTTCCAGGAACAGCCTGTTTGGACTTTACACCCTGATATCCCACAGAGGTGCTGGATGGCCAAACCCCCCTGCTGTCAGGGCCTGGCCAAACACAGACCTGATGCCTTTAAAGAGGGCCTTAAAGGCTTTAATTTTTAACCAAAGAGCTAAAGACATAGCAAAATAAGAGATAACTGTGGGGAGGTATCAATAGCAACCCTTTCCTTTGGGAATTTGCTTGGTCATATCTAGTGTTTTGTGCTGTTTATATAAATATGTCGAACAGGAGTAGAAGAAAACTCAGACTGAAACAGCTGCTGGGAATCTGAGCTCTGCTTTCAGCCCCAGCCATGCAGCACTCTGTCACTTAAAAAATCCACACTTTTCAAAAATCTGATCCAAAAGAAAGCAAAAAGGAGAGGGGAGTGGACATTGCCAGGGACAGAAGCCCTTTTGTCTCAATCTGTCCATTTTACCGATTTATTTCTACTCCAAGGAACCAATTTTAACTTGACTGAAGGTTTCTCATGGCCATTCTTCCCTCCCAGGTACTCCTTTCCCCAAGAACTTCCTCCCAGTGGTGAAGAAGATTCTCTCCAGGCTATTCCGGGTCTTTGTCCACGTCTACATCCACCACTTCGACAGGATCACCCAGATGGGCTCGGAAGCCCATGTGAACACCTGCTACAAGCACTTTTACTACTTTGTGAAAGAGTTCAATCTCATAGACACCAAGGAGCTGGAGCCTCTGGTGAGTGTCTGGGTGAGCTCAGGGTACACAGGGGGCTGTTGGGATCTGCAGCCAGTGCTGGGCTGTGGTGGGGGAGGCACAGAGGTCTCTGGTATGTTCTTGGAAGGTCCCACCTCAAATCCCGTGTCCAGTTCTGCACCCCTCACTCCAGGAAAGATGTTGAAAGGCTGGAGAGTGTCCAGAGAAGGGAAGGTAGCTGGGGAAGGTTCTGGAGCACCAGGAGCAGCTGAGGGAGCTGGGAGGGCGTCAGCCTGGAGAAAAGAAGGCTCGAGGGGACCTTCTCACTTTCAGCAACTCCCTGACAGGAGGGGGGAGCCAGGGCAGGGTCGGGCTCTGCTCCCAGGGAATAAGGGACAAGACAGCACAGCTGCCCAGGGCAGTGGAGTCACCATCCCTGGGAGTGTTCAAAAAAATGTGTGGATGTGGCATTTGGGGATGTGGTTTGATGGTGAGGGAACGGTTGGACTCCATGGTCTTGGGGATTTTTTCCAACACTAATGATTCTGTGAGTCTCTTCTAAACCTGGTTGCCCAAATTCAGGACCACTTGGCCTTGTAGTTTGACTGTAAGGAAACTGGGAGTCAGGACACGCAGGCATAGCTCAGCAGGGTCCTTTGGGCAGTGGCTGAGGGGAGCTAACTTGTTCTCCAGCAGCCTCCTTGCACTCCCAGCAGCTGGTTTGCCTCGTTTGTGGGCCCTGGGCGATCCCAGCACTGTCAGCCATTTGGACATAGATGGATAAACCCCCCAGAGTGTCCTGGGAATGGTGGAGGGAACATGGCCCTGCCTTGGAGCTCTGGGCAGCACTGTCACCCCGTGCTTGAAAAGGGTATTGACAACTAAACACAGGGGAGTTTTCTTATCCACACCCTCACCTGGCAGCCTGGATCCTCCCTCACAGTCACTTGTCTTCTCTGTCCCTTTGACAGAAGGAAATGACCTCCCGGATGTGCCACTGAGCTCAGACCTTCCTGCTCCCACCTCTGAGGGCTCTGAGCCCTGCTCCTGTATTGGAGACGCGATTCAAGGGGAGAACAGAGACGTTTTGTTAAAGAAATTATATATTTTTAATGAGTTTCAATGTAAAACTGTGATATTGCAGGAATATTTTTTTAAAGATGCTCTAGATTAACTAGTTTTTTATAGTAATTTCTATAAAAAAAAAAAGAGAAAATATTTTGAGGGCCATTTGATGGGAATGTTCACTCTTGGAAGGGGGGAGGAGCTGCCCTGAGCCTCTTCCCTGTGCCCTGAGTGAGCTGAGCCAGTTGCTTCAGACAGAGCCATGTCGTGGAGCTGATGCTGCCATGGAAGCGGTACTTCCCTCGGGACACCCCTTTCCCACTGTGAAGGCAGGTTATGTGGGGACTGGGGATGAAATGCCTGGTGTACATGGATCCCCAGCACCTCTTCCACTGGCTGTGAGTCCAGGTTTTGGGCAGAGCTGCTTTGTGCCCACCAGTGCCCAAGGCTTGGCCCTCCGTGTGCTGCCTCTGAAGGAACTGGGTCTGGGATTTCTCCCATGGCTGCTGCTGATGGAGCCAGTGCTGTTAGAATCTGGCCTCGTGTGTCCCCCAGCCCTGAGCTGAGCTGCCCAGTGCAGCTCAGCACTGTCCCCACAGCCATCCACACTGGCAGCACTGGGCCAAGCTGTGCCTCATGGAAGTGAGCACAGGGACAGACATGGGGAATTATTCTCCATCACCTTGTGGTACACTGACCTTGGGCCACTCACCCTCCGGCCTCGCAGGCTGTGAGGATCACATCCTGCTTCCCATTAGGGTCCAGAGCCCTCTCCCTCCTCCACAGCAGCTGTGCCCATCTGGGACCAAAATCTCTGGTGTGCAGCCAGAGTCCCCTGGCCTTTCCTGCTGGTGAGAGCTTCCAGTACCCCCAGGTAGGTACCTATGACTGGGACCAGTATGAGAAAAGGTTCCTATGAACAGTGACCAAACTACCACTCACCACTTCTTCCTTCCCAAGTGGTCCCATGCCCTGGGATCTCTGTACATACGTGACTCTTGTTGCTTGTCCTGTCACTGGGACACTCATACAAACACCACTCGTGCTCTGGAATGGAACCAATAAATTATGTTGTATTTACACAGCACACGCCGGTTGCTGAGTGTCTCGTGATTGCACCTTTGTCAGAGCCTCCCTATCAGCAGAGCAAACATGGGGGGTGTTTGTGCTCCTGGGGAGCTGTGCTGGAGAGCTGGGAGCTCGTGAGTAGGGTGAGGTTGGTTGGGTTCCTCCTGCTCTCCAGGTGCCAGGGCCAGTGTGGGTTCCAAGCCCTGTGTGGGTTCCCAGGGCCAGGGGGCAGCGCGGGCGGGCATTGAAGCTCCACCACTAGCCCAGAGTTGTCCCGACTTGCCTCTGCAGTGTCCCTGTACCCAAGGGCTGAACTGTTCTAGCTCTGGAACTCGTGTGGAAGTGGGCAGGGGAGGGGAATTCCAGCCATCCACCTTGCCAGGGAGCTCTGTGTTTCTGTGAGGGCGCAGCCATCAAGGCTGATGGACTAAATTGGGAAAAACTCTGCATTTGGGGGCTGCACATTGTTTTCCTGGCCAGATGGGGAGTGAGGGGCTCACCAGCTGCATCTGCTGCCTGTTCCCTGCCTGCAGCAAGAGCTCCTGCCCCTTCCCCTGCACAGTGGAGGTGCTGGGCCCTCCTGAGCACCCTCCAGCCCCTCTCCCAGTGTTCTGGGGTGCAGCTCAGCTGGATAAACCTGCTGTTCCTCAGTGTGGAATATCCCTCTGGCCAGGCTGGGTTCACTGTCCCGACCATGCTCCCCCCCAGGTTTTGTGCCTCTCCTTGCTGGCAGAGCTCGAGACACTCAAAAGTCCTTGGCTTAGGGTAAGCACTGCTCAGCCACACCAAAACACCGGGGCCTTATCAGCGCTGTTCCCATCCCAAATCCCAAACACAGCCCTGTACCAGCCAGTGGGAGGAAAACTGGCTCTATCCCAGCAGAAACCAGGACACCTGCAATGACCTGAGTGGGTCTGCAGCTGGGCAGTGAGTGCTGCTGGGGAACCTCAGCCTTTCCCTTTCCCACCCGCTTGGAATGCTGTGGTGTCCAGAGGTGTGCAGCTCCCATCCAGCTGTCACCACGGGGGCATGTGGCACCTCTCCAGCTGTCACCCACGGGGCTGCAGGGCCCTGCCTTCCTCTGCCCCCTTGCCTTTTTTTGGGGTCCCACCTCTGTGTGGGACCAGCTCAGCCAAGGGAGGAGGGGGAGGAAAAGCACCTTTATGGGAGATCGGCCGGGCCTGGCGGTGCAGCTGAGCCCGGCCCCCACAGCACCCAGTGGTGCAGGATGTTGCCCAGACAGGTCTGCAGAGCCACAGCCGGAGCTCTGCCTTGCTCTGCCTCTGCCTCAGCAGCCCCAGCCCTGCTTTCATCTCCCTCTGCTTTTCATCTCCTGTGTACTCGCCTCTGAGCCACAACTGCGAGTCACTTTAGGGTGCTGGTGAGCATGAGCCCCCCAAGCTGAAACACCAGCACTGACACCCCAGGGCTGAGCCCTCCAAGCTGAAACCCCAGCATTGACACCCCAGGGCTGAGCCCCTTGAGCTGACCCCCAGCACTGAGCCCCCCAGGCTGAGCTGCCAGGGCTCATCACTGATCTCCCAAGGCTCTGCAGGGGTGCAGGGGCATCACAAGGGCTTTGCTGGAAGCCCAGAGAACAGACTTGCAGATCTCCTGTGCTGCAGGTCCTGTGCCCAGGGTTGTGGCAGCCTCCCCTCTGCAGGGCTGAGCCCTTCCCAGAAGGCACAGATGGCACCTGCCCTGGAGCTGGAGCGGGCACGGGCTCATGGCACAGAGGGGGCTGTGGCTGCCATATGTTCCTGTGGAAAAGCTCCTTTCCTTTGGCCCTGTGCAGGATCACCCCCTGCTCCAAGGAAGCGATGGCTCACCCTGTGCCTCTCCCACCGGGCTCCTCCAGCCCCCAAAAGCTGAGGAGCTCAGAGGATTTAGGGCCTCAGTTCTACCACGACTCCTGATTTAGGATCCTGCCAGTGACATCAGTTTGTCACAGATGAGTGATTTATGGTCACTCAGAGAATCACCATCAACGTTAGCAAGAGTTATTTTAATGTGAATTTATGAAAGTGTGATTTAACAGAGTTTGATGGCCAGGTTCCCTCTGGTACTTCCTACCAGACTAAGGAAAATTGAGTTGGAATTGAGCTGGAATGATTTACAGAGACCAAAGATATGAAAGGATAATAGAGATCCTTCTGTTAGCATGAGGTTCAGAGAAGATCCCCCCTACTTCTAAACTCCTGATGGAGCTTAGGTAGCCAAGTCCAGTCTTAGTCTCACAGACTCAGACAGCAGTTCACATCTGAAGGAATTAACTGCATGGGTTTCATTGTTGTTGATTCAGGGTGGTGTCAGGAACTTACCGAGGAGCTGCCGCAAATAAGGGTCTCTCCATCTTGTGTAAGGAAGGATCTCAGCTCAGGTATGGAATCTCAGACCTTGAGAAGGGTCCCAGCTCTCCAGGGGAGAGTCACTGGTGTGCAGTGGAGCTGCAGTTTAGGGAGAACTCAAATTGGACTCATCAAACATCTGCTGTTAGAAGGTCTCTGTGCCTTGAGGAGCAGCTTCCAGAGGGGTCCCAGCTCCTGGGAGTGCCAGGCTGGGAGAGCTCCGAGGCACTCACTGGGACTGGCTGGTGATGGGCTGAAGCTGTTGGCTCACTGTCAAATTGCACTCAAAGGGAAAAAGGTGCAGGAGGCTCCTTGTAGCCACGACTTTCTTTGTTCCTTGATAAATAAGTCTTGGAAAAGCTGCTCACTATCCATGTGTTAATCCCAGGATTGGTGTTCCAGGCTTTGGAGTTGGGAAGAAGAGGCATGGGGGGGCACAGGAGTGTCCCTGCACAGCTCTGCCATCACAGCCCCGTGGCCGCCTGTGCCTCCGTCCCTTGTCCCTGCACGGGCAGTGGCAGCTTTCCAAGTGCTCGGAAATGTGCCTGTTGTTTGTTCTGTTTTCCCTGGACAGCTGATGCCTCTGGGCCCAGATTCCCCAGGGTCTCTGGCAGCCCCCCAGCCCTGATCTGCCACCTGCCCGCTCCTGGGCAGAGGAACAGGGCCCTGGGTTTGGCCTGGGCTCCATGGAGAGGTGGCAGCCAGTCCTGGGACAAGGGAACAGTCACCAGCATGGCACATGCTCCCCTTCCCTTGTATGGCATGGCCAGGCCAGAGGCCAGCAGCTCCCCAGCCCCATGCCAGGGACATGGGCAGGACCTGGAATGCTTCTGGGAAAGCTCTGGAGCGAGGAGTGCACGTCCCGTCCCTGCGGCACAGGGGTGACACTGATACCATGGGCACCTGCTGCTCCAGCCCTGTGCCAGCCCTGTGGGGACAGCAGGGCCCTCCTCACCCTGTGATTGACCAAGAGGGGCCCCAGGATCGCTTTTTGTCCTGGGGCACAAATCCCTGCAAAGGTCAGAGGCTGCCACGATGCAGCCACAGGCACCCACAGCCCCCAGCACGGGGTGTACAGACCCCGCTGTGGCTGCAGTTCCCTTTCCAAGGGAGCCAGGGGGATTTTGTTGTGGTTCAGGACTTTTTGGCAAGAAGCTGAGTCAGGGGAGGGTTAGGTCAGATACCAGGAAAAGGTTCTTCCCCCACCCAGAGGGTGGTGGGCACTGCCCAGGCTCCCCAGGGCAGTGGGCACGGCCCCAAGGCTGCCGGAGCTCCAGGAGCCTTTGGACAACACTCTGGGGCACAGGGTGGGATTGTTGGGGTGTCTGTGCAGGGCCAGGATGGACTGATGATCCTTGTGGGTCCCTTCCAGCTCATGATTCTGTGATTCTAAGGAAGTGTGCAATGTGCCAGTCTGCACGTCCCCGGTCACCCCACAGTGACCCAGCTGCAGTGGGGCAGGGCCGCTCCTGTGGATCTCACCCCTTCCCAGGGAACAGGGAGGATGGAGAGGAGTAAAGAGACTGGAGTGTTTAAAAGCAGCAGCTTCTCCCATCTGCTGCCATAAACCAAGGCGGGGCCCCCTCTGTGGCACAGCATAAAGCCCCATCCTTGTCTCCCTCCCCAGGCACCCCAAAACTGGAGCTCCTGGACCTTCTGCCCGTTGCTTTGGGGGCTGCAGGGATTTCCCTCCCTGGGATGGCTCTTCCCATCTTCCCAACACATCCCTGTGCCAGCTCCGCGATCTCCATGTCCTTGTCCCCTGGGTTTTGGCTGGTGTGGGGTGGTGGGCCAGGTGATGGGGGGTGGGAGATGCTCCCCACTGAACGAGGGTCTCCCCTGAAAGGGTTTTTTGGGGTGAAACCACCCCAGGGTGTGTTTGCCCCCCTCCCTCAGGGTCACACTTCCCTGCAGGCTCCGCTGTGGGTTCCAGTTGTTCCTTCACCCCATGGCACCTCCTTGGGCTGGGGAATCCGAGGCACAACCCCCACCACCATCCCCTCCTTGTGGCCCCCCCCTCCTTGCTCAGGGTGTCCCACCACTGTCCCCGAGACACTGGGCTGGGCAACTTTGCTGTGGGGCCCTGGGGAGGGGGGACAGCCCCGAAATGGGGGTGCAAAGCGAGAGCTGGCAAAGACACACAGGGTTTGACAAGACCCCTTCCCTGCAGCACATGGGGAGGGAAGGACCAGGATCACATCCATGGGGAGAATCCCATGGGGGGCCACATCCATGGGGAGGATCCCACAGGGGCAGGATGGGGGGCCATATCCATGGGGAGGATCCCACAGGGCCAGGATGGGGGGCTACATCCATGGGGAGGATCCCACGGGGGGCCACATCCATGGAGAGGATCCCACAGGGGCAGGATGGGGGGCCACATCCATGGGGAGGATCCCACAGGGGCAGGATGGGGGGCCACATCCATGGGGAGGATCCCATGGGGGGCCACATCCATGGGGAGGATCCCACGGGGACAGGTTGGGGGGCCACATCCATGGGGAGGATCCCACAGGGGGAGGATGGGGACACTGGGACTTGGGGTGTGCTGGAGGCCTGGCTGGAGGGTCAGACCTGGCCGTAGGATCTGCCCAAAGTCCCCCTGGTAGTGGCAGGGCAGGAGGGAGTTTGGGGACCTGCCAGCACAGCCGTGTTGTCATTGTGTGCCTTGGACATGGTGTGTGTGTCTCCTATCCCCCGTGTCCCCCATCTCTCCCCTCCCCGTCCCACCCCAGCACCAGGAGTGTCAAACCTCCTGGTTTTCTGCCCGGCAGGAAATTCCAGGTTTTTTGCAAGGTTTTTTCATTTGACACAGAGCCAGGGCTGCAGATCCTCCCTCTCCCAGGAGTGGGAAGCTGGGCCCTCCTTGGGCCGGGGAAATAACACACGGGAAAAAGAAGTTTCTTTATTTCCCCCTCCAAAGCAGTGCGGTGGGGAAGGGAAGCCCTGGACACCCCAGAGCTCCCACCTGCCCACACTGGGGCTGCCCCATGTCTCTGGGGAGGGGACAGCCACACATGGTTCAGGGCACGGAGGGGTGACAAGGTGGCCACAGTGGCCTCCAGCCCCTCACACTCCCTCTGCTCCCTGGCCAACAATAGCTGCCTTCCGGCACGGCCCCACTCACTTTCCTGTTTTCCCTCGGCCGGGCTCCAACAGCTCCTGGAGACCCCAAAAGGTTGTGGGTCCTGGTGTCATGTGCTCTCCGTGTGCTGGCTGCGTGTCGTGCCACTGGCGTGTCCTCTGCGTGCTCTTCACATGTCACTGCACCCTCTGCATGCCTGGTGTGTGCCTGCTGTGTGTTCACTGGCTGCCCTCTGCTCCCTCTGTGAGCCTGGCATGACCTTGGCATGTTTGCTGCATGCCTGGTGTGTGCTCAGGCTGGAACTGCTGCACACACTCTGCACACTCACTGCACATCACTGCACACTCACTACACACACCCTGCACACACTCCCTGCACACTCACTGCACACTCACTACACACTCCCTGCACACACTTGGCACACACTCTGCACACTCACTACACACTCACTACACATCATACACGCTCTGCACGCACTCTGCACACTCACTACACACTCACTACACATCATACACGCTCTGCACGCACTCTGCACACTCACTGCACATCACTGCACACTCCCTGTGTACTCCAGGGGAGGTTTGCAGCCGGCTGTGGTGAGAGTGTCGGGTCTCAGCTGCCATGGGACGTGCTCCCCTTCCCTGTGCTCCCCTTCCCTGTGCTCATCCCTGCGGAATCAGCCGCTGGCACCCAGGGAATGTGCACCCACGTGGGGCCAGGTGTGCACAAAACCACACACAGGGAGCAGGAGGTTTGCACAGACACTCACGGACACACAGAGACACAGACAACACACAGAGACATACAGAGACACACGGACACAGGCACAGACAGAGGCGTACAGATACAGACACACAGAGACACGCATACAGACATACAGACACACACAGGGACATATGGACACATAGACACACAGACACACACAGATACAGACACATACACACACAGTCCTCTCTCGTGCACACTCACACACACATGTCCAGGCACACACACGTGCATGTGTTGGGTTTTTTGCCTGCACATGTTCCTCCTGCTGTATCACCCACGTTCCCCCCAGGGCTGGGTCTCTCCCTCTCCCCTGCAGCCCCATGGGGTCCAACTCACCCACTCTCCTTCAGCCTCACACACGGGAGCTGAATCCGGGGGTCCTGCCCTGCACCCCCCAAATCTGGGGCCGCAGCAGGTCCCCAGGCCAGTGTCCCCTGCTGTGGGGACACACGTGCCCAAGGAGGGTGGAAAGGGCCATGCCAGCCCCAAGGAGCTTTGGCAGTTCACCCCTGAGTTTGCAGCACGGGGCATCCCAATTATTTTCCAGGGAAACATGAATTTTGATGCATCTGAGCCCCCACAGCCCCCTCCCTCCTCCTGATGGCCCAGGGGCACAAACACAAGGCCAGCAGCAGCAAATCCCCCCAGTGTCCCAGGTGGGGATCCTGGTGACTCCCCCCATGTGTTCACGCATCCACACACGTTGCACATGCGTCGCACATGCAGTGAACACGCTGGGAGTGCCCCATCACCCCCCATGGTTCAGGTGAGCCCCCAGCCAGCCCTGGGCATCCCCACCACACCGGGCACTCCTGGGTGCCCCCTTGGATGTGGGTGCCCCCCTGACTATGGGTGCCCCCTGGGCTGTGGGTGCCCCCCTGGTTGTGGGTGCCCCTCCTGGCTGTGGGTGCCCCCTGGTTGTGGGTGCCCCCTTGGCTGTGGGTACCCCCCTGACTGTGGGTGCCCTCCTGACTGTGGGTGCCCCCCAGGCTAGGGGTGTCCGGGGGGTGGCACTGGGGGTGTCCAGGGGGTGGCAATGACAATGAGGGGGTGCCGATGGCATTCGGGGTGTCCAGGGG
>VWZG01002922.1:36044-48412 GCA_013396735.1 Grallaria varia | reverse complement strand
TTTCAGTGAACATTTAGAAGCTGCCACACAAATAAAGACTGATGTCTCTTTCTTTCTGCATTTCAAACCATCAGTAGTTGACTAAGCCCTGTAAAATCATGGCCAATGTGGTGGAATCACAAAACTGGAGAAGACTGTAAGATGTCTTTCAATCTTCACCTTTCTCACATGAAATAATTAGAATTCCAACACTTTTCACAGGCCTTCTAGAATCTATAGACTTGCTTGAGTTGGAAGGGACTTTAAAGATCATCTAGCTCCAACACTTGCATGACATATTCATAAAGATATTCTGTGATACAGATTTCACAGACTTGCCAGATGTAGGAACTACTTCCTTGTCCTTTTTGGAATTAATATTTTCCTTGACATGTGGCCTGGATCTTCATTACTGTAACCCACTAATTCTTGTCTTAGTGACACAGCTTAAAACCTACCCTCCCTGTCTCTACAGCAGTTGTTTACAAATTTGAAAATCATGTACCCTGCCCTTTATATTCCTATGGGCACACAGTCTGAGACTTACTATAAGCATCAGTCAAGCATAATTTCCACTGATGGGCAGTAACAGATTTCTTTACATGTTCTCTGCCCTGCAGCCCAAGAGCCACTGTTTTCAGGGTGATGCTTTCTTTTAGTTGCAGAGGGCACCGCAGAAATTTTCTATTTACATAATTCTGTCTGTACTGTCCTGCTCTAGTCACAACATAATCCATTTCAACAAATCTGTGTCCCACCAGGAATATTTTTTCTGCCTTTCTGACAACGAAGAAGTGGGGGGAGATAGTGGAGAAATGAGGAGAAAATGGAGGCAAGCATAATGTAACTACTGAAAGCAAACCTTTCATTAACCTAACTTAAGGATTTGTCTGAGATGGTACTGAAGTGACATAGAAAAAGGGCTTTTTAGCTCACTGCCAAATAGCTGGATGATGAATCAGCACCCCTGATTCAATTAGAGTACATTTAAATTTGTATGTTTCACTTTAACCAGTGCAGTCCTTGAGAAATAAGAAAGAGCAAGGGGATATAGTGAGTTAATTACTTTTGTATCTTTCTTTGATTAATTTTAAGTCTTCTCAGATACACTTTTAAGATCTTCTTTACAGAGACACAGAACTCCCACTAGCTCACTATCATTAAGCTTTAATTTTGAAATTAAAAATGAGGATAAATTTCAGCTTTCTTATTATATTTCCTAATTCAGCTACTATACTGGATTTCTGAAACTGTTATGACTGAGTCATTCTGCCTAATGCGATTATGAGATACCCAGGGTAATATATATGTCCCATTAATTTTACTCTCTTGGAGGATTGATATCTTTAAATTGCCAGTATTACACAGGAGAGATGACAAACAGCAGTCCCTAAATGGGAAAAGGATCTCTGTGGAAGTGTTATTTTCCCACAGACCCAGAAAACATCATATTCAGCTCCTGCCACCATTACAACTAAGAGGATAGGATTTTACATTGATAGAATTTTACCAGTTTAGTAAAACCATATAGAGTGGCACAATTTCTCACATGGAAAAAATGGCATTGCTAATGGCTGACTGAGTCAGGCAAATGCTTGTGCATGTCTCAATCCAGCCACATGGTTATGGAGCAAATCATCTTGAGTGCAATCAAAGGGTTGGAGGCAGATGGACCAGAGAGCCGTCCCTCATATGAAGGGCCACTTTCTGCATGACCTGCACAGGTCTCTGGGAGGTCTGAATCATCCAATCCTATCTAGACAACTGCAAACATGATCTACAGATGTGAAAGTGAGGCCCGGCTCCTACACAAGAAAGGCAATACAGATCATCCATTTCCTCCATCAGGGAACTCAGAAGTGATTTTTGGAAGATTCCTGCAGTATTTGACAAGTGCTGAATTCCTCACTCCGATGTTCAAGACTTTCCTAAAATACCAGGTAGGTAAGGAAATAAAGTTCCTGGTATCTCGAGCTGTAGTGCTTTCCAAATGACCAGCTGTTATCCTGATAGGAATGGAGCAATCAAAGCAAATGAGAAATAAGTTCCCAAGCAACGTTTTAGATGGAGAATAGAAAAAGCTCTGGGCTAGCAGAATGGAAAAATAAGCCGTAAGGTGATAATTCTTTCTCAATTGTGAGACTGCTTAGTGAAAATATCTGAAAGATCATGCAGGCACTCTGCTAATCATGTGTGGAAGGTGCCAAGACAAGAGCAGAGTCATGTTGTAACACCACATTCTGCCAATTGCCAACAGCAGCAGGAGAAGGATTCTGTGCTAAATCCCTTTCATTGACATACATTAAATCTGGAGTTATTAAGAGGACTAATGAACACTTACAGGAGACCCATGGGGCATTTTGGGGCCATTCCTGCTCCCAGCTGGGGTCAAAAGCCTACTGATGTGCTAACCAGAAGAGAGGACATCTGTAGCATTTCAATACACATTTCTCCTTGAAACATTGAGAACAGCAAGTGAATGTAGCTGACAAATGCTCTCTTCTCCTTTTCTATCTTCTACAAATATCAGTGTGTGCCTTAAATGTTATGAAAGAAGTCAAGGCAGGCAAGTGTTAACAGGCCCCCCTAGAGAGAACTGGCACTAAAAATTGGTGGATGCCTCCAGATGTTCATGAATTTAACACAACTGCACATTCTGAAGAATAAGACCATAGTTTACACTGAATTCACTTCAGTTCCCATCACCTGTGACAGAAAATAAAACTCCCTTTAGCATTCAACAGCCATAGTGTATATTGTAGCGACAAAATAAAATCCTCATGCTCTGTGCAAATCTTACTTCTTGAGATGACAGTAATCCATGCGGCTCTCAGCAGAAAGTGAAAAATCTAGCAGAAAATTACAAAACTCAACGGCAACCTCTAGCTTGGAATCTTGATTAACAATGAGGGAATATTCAACTGAATGCCTGTAACATTAGAATTGAAACCTAACAATGAAGTAGGATGCAACACCATATGATTTATATTCCCCATTTCAACATATCATCACCATGACACATGATGTCTAAACTTCCAGTGCTTTCAGCTCTACTTAGAATGGTGACATAGCCACAAATACAGGGAACTGTTGATAGATGGGGAATGCAACTGAAGCGTTTCTCACACACACATGTACAAACTCAGTCATGAGAAAAATCTGTCTATTAGAAAACCAGAATCTCACCCCTGACTATGACAAGGGACAGATCTAATGGGAGAAGAGGGAGGGAAAAATCTTTTGGATGTTATCCAACATTTACTCAGTGTCTGAAGACAGAAAAAGAGGGGAGAAAAGATAGAGAAGGAAAAAGGCTTCATTTCAGAGAAAGAAATATCTAATGACATACTATACAGTCAGAAAGGATGAAGCCAACTTGTAGCTGCTGTATGCCTGGATTAATCATACAACAGGTAACTTGCAACTGCAGAAAATGAACTATTTTTTCCCAGTAGCTTTAGGGCCAGACTTGTTAGAGGCATATGTTGATGTTGCTAACACTCATAACTAATGTATATTAGCTACACTCATATTTGTGTCAAATCCCTTTAAATTTCATGCTCTTTTTCCTTTGTCATGAAGAAATCACTCCTAATGTAAACAATTACATTTGACAAAATCTGGTAGATAAATTGCAGTTAGTAGGGTATTAGTAGGGTGTGATTCTGTTCTTCACTGCTCACACAAGAATTTTTCTTGCCATTAACTACAGTTATTATCTTGATTCCTATTACTTTAGCCTCCAGAACAGAATAATAAAAAAAGGTCTATAGGCCAGCATTACTTGGTTAAATCTTTGCCACCACTTCATGCAAATTTATCTAGTGCTTTGTGATAAATAGCAGCAAAAAAATTTACCTATTGGGAAAACAATTAGTATACATTTTTTAGCAGAGAGCTAATCCCTCCTCTTAAGGCAAAAATATTTGTAATCTTTTTGTTTCCCTTTAATGATAATTCTAAGATAACATCATAGTAACACACCTTGTAAAGTCTTATCAATTTATCATACTTGTCAAACAAATGGCCAATGGACTTTCACTGGAGAGGCACAAATATCTCCTATGTACTACATTTTATGAGAACACGTCTCTTTTCCTGGTACTGGTGTTGGCATTTTTCTGACCCTGCAATAACACCCCAGGCAAGAAAAGCATCTGTCCAGCACAACTGTTCAAATCAGCTTACTCATGGTTCAGGAGAGCCCTGTGCTGGCCAAGGACAGTGCAAGGCATCTGCTGCCACTGCAGCATGGACAGTAGACCACAGCAACCTACACTGAGGTCAGTGCTTCTATGGCAGAGTTCATGTCCAAGTGGTCAGGTAGCATTCTACAGTTGTCAGGTAGGTAGGATAGCGTAAATTTTACTGGGAAAAATCAGGGGATTTTTTTCAGAAAAAATATATCTTCTGCTCACAACCAAATGCTGTTAGGAATAACTCAGTGCATGGGAAAGAAGGAAGCAAGGCTACCACAATACCTACTTTACAACTTCCTTCACTATGACTAAAATATAGATAAAAGAGAAAATACAGGATTGATTCAAGTCAGAAAAGGGTTAACTGCATTTAATTTCTCCATGCAAGAATCACAGCAATAGTGGCAGGCAATGAAACTAAAACAAGGTCAAACAAGAGGGGTTAAGCAATGTGCTATTGGTTGGAGCCAATAATGCTGCTGCTTCCTTTGAGAACAAACACAGAATCAGTCTCGAGGAGAAGATACAACGCAGAAAGAACCGTGCCTCACCAACACCGCCTATGGAGACTTTCTGCTGTGCCTTTTGCAACCGAACTTGCCTATCTCGCATCGGCCTCTTTAGCCATCAGCGCGCTTGCAGCAAGTGTGGGTAGAGCCCTTCCCAAATCTTCATTTGCAAAGCCCAGCCATGATGATGATGATGATGATGATGATTAGCGGGAGCCAGTCCTACTCAGCATGTTCGTTTCTAACCTAGAAAACTATTGAGGTATAACTGAAAGAACTGTCAGCTTGTGGCTTTTACAGAATGTCATGACTGTTATTAATACTTCAGGTAATTTAGTTGTCAGGAGTATTCAGAAGGCCTATAGTATCACACTGCAAAAATTTGGCAAAAGATTTATCAGGATAATTGTGTTGCCTGACAATATCTAAGGTACTTTATGGTAATCAGCAGTTTCACTTGGAAATTAATTTCTCTTATAGATCGCAACCCTCCTCCCACCACCAGATGCTTATGAGCCACTGGGCTCTGACTACCACTGCCAATAGCCATATTAATGTGGGCAGGCTGTAAAAATTATGCTCTGCAACCACTGTTAGCAGTAATGATGATGGACCTTGAAGGGCAGGACAGATAAGCAGCATGAGCAGTACCATGTGATGGAAAAGGAAGAATTCCTCTCTCCGGTATTCAGAAAGTGCCAGTCTTCTGAATGTCTGTCTAGAAATAAAAAATCAGCCACAAAAGCAGCTCATACCATGACTGTCTGCTGCAAAGACAGACACCTCATGCATTAGGCCTAGCAGACAGTTTGGTTAGGAAGGCAAAGAACCACAGGGCTGAATTAGGGAACTAAAACAGACTCAAACATTTTAATGCTGTCATTTAAGATTCACATGCAATTGAAGTCATTATTTACTAAACTGAACAGTCATCTGCCATTGACAGACCATTCCCATAATATCTGTAACACTCCATGAAATACTCTTCTAATCTGATAGCTGTAAATACTGACGTCCTTGAGTGGAGAGTCTAACTAGACTTTTACCTTAATTCTGCTGAGAATTGTAATTTTGACAAAACCCCACATTATGCTTTGGTGCCTTTGCAGCTTTTGTCTCAACAAGGTTAAAGCCTTGATAAGGAGGAAGATAATATCAGTCTCCCACATAAGCAGAGGATGGATACTTCCCACTCAGCCTGCAGCACAAGGACAGGAGGAGAAAAAGGTTTTTCCTTTTTCCGGCTGCACAGAGATGAGCAGAAGGGCAGTCACTTCTCTTTCATGCACCAACACATCACCCACGCTGAACTGTTAAATGCTATTTAATTTTTTAAGTGCTTATTAAAGTTGCAATCGTATAAATATCTGCATTGTGCACATCTATAATAGAAATAATGCCCAATATACTTAATATGTTTATTCTAGCCCTCTTAAACATTGTCATCTGCTTTGTCAGTTTTCTAAAGGAATACAGGCTACCACAAAACATGCTGGTCTTCAGAGATCTTAATTCCAAAGCAACGAAAACCCTGTTAATTCTATTTGCAGTTGATTGCCGCTTGGTTTCTAGTATCCTTTCATGTCTTTGTGAGTCCCTTGAAAATGAATGAGGGTCCTCTTCCTATGGTAGTGGTAGTTCCTATGTGGTTTCTCTGATGACTACTTCATCCCAATCTGTAGAGTTTCCTTAGGTAAGAAAAATATTTGGGTCTTTTTCTGCTACATCTTTTTCCTCAGAAAACCAACCTGGGAACAGAAGACTCAGAACATTTGGGTTAAACACTAATTTTGTCCGTTCCTATTCTTAAAATTTTCTCTCACTCCTCACTAGAGGGTTTGCTGTGGAATAAACTTGAATGCAGTACAAAGCAGAGACTCCTGTATCTGTTCTGGGATTAAAAGAAAAATTACCTCTCCTTGCTCAAAAATATATTTCTTTCTTGAAAATTTATTCAATCCAGGAGCTGACAAAAATGACAGAATACAGCATATAGTGTGGAATTTTTGCCTCTGGTCATACCTTTCAATGCATTTTACCCCCAGTGCAAAGTCTTTGCCAGTACGTCTGACTTCTAGTTATATCTGGAAATCTTTTCAGTGTTCAAATTTTTCATTATCATCTAAGCCATATTTAGGTGATATTTCAAACGGCTATTCAATATCAAGAATGAAAAAGACTTCATTATAACAAAACCTCAACATTCAGGTCACTATGCAGAGCAGATATTTTGGTACAACAAAAACAGTAAAAGACCTAATTTATCGTTTGCACACGTCTGTATCAGCCTATTCATTATCTTTCTAAGCTTACATGCTGAATATACTTCTATATTTTCATCCTTCCAACTCTACTTGGCCTACTGTCATGCCTGCCTGAAGATACAAGCAATTAACAATATTTTTAATTTCTCTGGTATCAAGGTATCAGAATACTACAGTTCATGGCACTGAAGATCTAGTTAATAGGTTTAATTAACATTCTTTCTCCCACAAATCTGAGCTACTTCCAGCACTGCAGAGTATCAGTGCAGAATCATTTAAGTAAATAACTTGAACTTTTCCTCTTTCAAGATGTTTGTTCTGTATTGAATCATGCACTCTGGATACTGAACAATCTCTTTTTCTTATAAACAGCATTTTAAAATGAAGCACCTTACAAAAAACCCTACATTTTGCCTATTTGACTAGCGAATGTCTATTATTCAGCAAGGAAATTATTTTGCAATATGAGGTGTCTATGGCTTTCTAAAGCTGATGTCTAAAGATTTTTTCAGAAAGAGCTTCGCTTAGGCATAAAGGTAGACAGATGATCTTCCTTGTAAAATCCAGATAATACACAAAGAAAAAGGGAGAAAGCCTTTTACATGTTTCTTTCAATTTCACAGGAATTTTAATTTACTTTAAAATGCACTGAAAAGCTCTGGGAGGCCACAGCAACCTTTGGGTCTTTCAAAGTGTCTGTTTCAGCTTCAGACCTAGCCATGGTGTTTGCTGTTTGAAGCCTTTGAAGTATCTACAAATTGGACTTACACTGCCCTCAGCAACTCAAGGGAGGAACCAACGGCTTGAAGAAGAAAAAAAACCTCTGCTTGCAGCCAGGTTTTGATTTATCTGTCAGCTTTGGTCCAATCCAAAGCTACTTCAAAAGGCTTCAAAGTGCAGACACAGTGGCTGGGCCTGAAGTTGACTTTGGAGATTTTAGGATCCAGGACTCAATAATGTTTTCCAAAATTAAATTGTAAATGGATTAAAATAAAGTCATATAATTAAATACCTACTCCAACTCATTTTCCATCCCTTTGCCATCTACTGATAAAATGTACTCTAGGAGAGGTAGACATTTGACAACTAAAAATTGTTTAATTGTGGTATGGTTTAATTTAATAACCTCTGCTCTGCCTGTGAAATAACATGAAAGGTTATTAAAAGATAACTGTCTGCCTCAGGTACTGAGTAAAGCTGGCCTTGTGCCGATCACTGCTGATCTCAAGGTGAGCCACTGCTTTTTCATGTTGTTACACACAGATTCTCAATGTATTTAAAACCTACATTCAGATTTATGAATGTTCTGACTCATTACTCTTCTCTGGCTTTTTTCACTACCAGAATATATAACAATGTTTAAAACAATACTTCATTAAAATATACTACTTAAAGTAAATCTAAAAAATGTGAATTCCAAAGTCTTCCTGCTAAACACACTGTCATTCTTAAAGATAAACATTTTACAAGGAGTTCTTTTTTTTTGGGAGAGGAGAACAAGCATGGGAAGAGGGTGTTTTGGTGAAGGCCACTTTGGATGTCCATTGAATCTCCATCCTGCCTTGTCAGCAGCAAGAATGTGAACTCTACCTGTCATACCCCAACAAGGTACTGTAGCCTGTTGGTCAACAGAGAAAATTCTCTCTGTGTGTCTTCTTTTTTGAACTTCCTCCTAGAATCACAGATTTGTTTAGGTTGGAAAAGACTTCCGGGATGACCAAGGCCTTAACACCACCAAGTCCTCCTACAATAAGCAAATAAATATTTTCTTCCTCAGGAAAAAGGAAACTGATTCTGCATTAAAATATCTCTGTAAAATGTGGGCAAGTCAGGTAGCAATCCTCTGTTACTGCGACCATACACTTTTTGTACACAGTGAAACTACTGCAAGAAGAGAGATGAAAAACTCAGTCTGAGATAGGTCAAAGCCAGTTGATTAGTAAGCCTTCTGAAATGCAGGAGCAAACAGATGTTTTAGCTAGGTGGATCCAGGTGAAAGAAAGGAGCTTCCTGCTTGTGTCTAATGTTTTTGTGATCTCTCAGAGACTGACTACCCTGCAGACTGGCAAAAAGATTCAACAGCTTTTCGGTTTGTCATTCAGCACAGAAGCTGTGGAAAACCACGCCAGTGTGTGCTGGTTTCTCTGCTTTTTAGTGTCCATGAGTTTTATTGAGTCGTGGGACCCACTCTATGGATTTTTCCCACTTTGGTTGCAGTGAAGAGAAGGAGTAAAATCTCCAGATTACTTTTGTTGCAGTGGAGTAGCCAAACCTGGATGATTCTTGCAAAACGTGCTGAAAAGCGTTTGCTCTTGCGGACAGAAGGGTTTTTCTCAGTTCTCATTAAAAAGGCTTTTGTCGTAGGCATATAATTTATACACAGTAGTCTCACTTACTATAATGCAAGCCTGGAAAAATCTGATAAAGAAGGGAAACAACCAAAGGATGGCCTTCTTAGTACTGACATGCCTCTCATCAGGGGATGAGGCCTGTCATATAAAAACATCTAGTCTGTTCAAGTCACATGGTATAGTCTAAATTTGTAACCTATTAGACAATAAAAGACATGGAACACAATTCAAAAGGGCTGCACAAGCATGTTCATGCAGTGCAAAAGGAAAAGCTTATTTATTCAGAACATGCTGGGAATTCTGAGTGGTGATCATCAATCAATCTAATTCTTGGCATCAACATTTGTGGTTAAATGGATAAATGCAACTGTCTAATTAGATGAAGCACTGTAGAATTCCCTTCAGATGTACAACTGTTAATTAGGCAGAACACTGTCATTAAATGTTCCCCACATAGCTACTTCCTTTTACACCAAACTTTCCACTGACACATGGCAATGCTTAATACCATTTGGAAATTTAATGGAAGAGGTTAGGGCATGAAACAAAAGTAAATACCTCAAATAGTTGAGAAGTAATTTCAGCAAGTAGGACACAATCACCCTTACACTGCTAACTCTCCAACCGGATGAGTGAAAACAGTTCAGATTTCTTTAAAGTCTAGTTGTGGACACATGATCTCTTTCTTGTGCCTTTTTCTTTTCAACCTGCAGGTTCATCTCTAGTGTTTTTATCAACACTTTATGAAAACAGTCAATACACCAATAGACTGAGCAATTTCCATATTGCACTGCATCTGGCTGGGATGGAGTTTCTTCATAGCAGCTTGCCGTGCTTTTCATTTGTTGATAAAGCAGTGTTGAAAACACACCTATGTTTTGCTGTGGCTGAGAAATGCTTGCATAGCATCAAGGGTTTCTCTCCAAACACCTGCATGCCCAAAGGCCAGTAAAGTGAGTGAGGGTCAAAAGTTGGGAGGGAACATGGCTGGAACTGACCCAAACTGACCAAAGTGGTATGCTGACTTTATTTTCTGTCTTTGAGATGAAAAATAAACAGTTAAAAAAAGAACAACACATTATATGTTACCAAATGAAATCTTTTGTCCAGAAAATTCCTCAAAAGTTTTAAAGGCTCAGGATAAAAAAAGAGTCACTCTTTCCCACTGCTGTCTGAAGGCAGACTTATGGAGTCCCTCCCTCTAAAAGGGATTGATTTGCTTTCTTAATGCTACCCAAAAGCTAAGAATGAAGAAACTGTAATTGTCTAAATTTTTGTGTTATATTGGTAAAAAATATGAGTGGAAAGAAATGCAAGAAAACAAAGATGCCTTTAAGTTAAAAAAGAAGGAACTGAAAAAAAAAAAAAATCCTGAACAGTAGACACCAACCTAAATTTTAGAAATCTTTTCAGCTAGAAATCAGGAATAGTTTTTTTGGTATTTCTGCTCTTTAAGAAAATTGCATTGAACTAATTTTAAATTTAAAGACTCTTCTAATCAGAAAAAGTCTTATTTTATATTAACTTTTGTATTCACATTTAAAAAGTAAGGAATGGAGAAAAGCAAATATTTGGTGACTTAAGTCCTCCTTCAACTGCAAATACAGGGAAAGCTGAAGTGAAAATAACAGCTATAAGTATATTTGAAGACAAAGGAAAAAGGTTATACTTTCCTTTTTGCACTTCTTATCGCCTACAAAAAAAATTATCTTCTCTCAGGTACAGAACAACTTTTCTAAATTATACTTTTGGAGACAGATGAGAATATTTTAAGAAAAAATCCAGTAAGTATTGCATCTGAGTTTTCTGGGGTTTAAAAGAAAAATATTTCTGAATAGCGCACTATTCTTATGAGAATGAAAACTTTGACCAAGATAAAGAAATACACAAATGAAGAGGAAATAACATGATTTGATACCATTCTATACCAGACTTCAACTTGTAGGTAGTTATACTTGTAGGATAAGATAAGCCTGTGTTCTTCAACTGCCAGGATCTCACCATCCTAGTCCTACACCCATCTCATTTTAAAACATTTTGCAAAGCACCTACACAAGAATTAAAGGGAAAAGCAATAGAAAAACAAACCAAAACAAAATACAAATCAAAAC
The DNA here is from genome assembly GCA_013396735.1 of Grallaria varia. NCBI lineage: Eukaryota > Metazoa > Chordata > Aves > Passeriformes > Formicariidae > Grallaria > Grallaria varia. The sequence continues at coordinate 36,999 of VWZG01002922.1, read as the reverse complement.
AAAATACAAACCAAAACAAAACAAAACACAAACAAAGGAGAATCTTCAGGGCAAAAGAGTCATTTAAGTATGCCTCAACTTGTTTCAGGTTCTGAATCTAAGTACAACATTTTGTAGGATAGCCATGAATAAGTAAGTTATGTTACCTGAACAATCAACTTAAAATTGTTTCACATCCTGCAACTTATAATCACTTCTAGCTATTGTTTAGTTTGCATGTCCTATGACTTTTAAAGCAGATTTTTGTTCCCCACAGGTAAAGCATACCAGAGAGTAGGCAGAAATACCCATGGCCCTACAGCTAATAAAAGTCAGATTATGTTCTAATTAAGAAGTAAGGATGACTCATTATATAATCCACAGTATTCAAAAATGATGGTCTCAAATGTGGATAAGGTTTACAGAGCAAGATGTATGTAGATAGTTCAGCCCTACAGGAGGTTATCAGAGCCAAGAACTCTATGATTTACCAAATGGATTTGCACTCTTTACAGTATGGTTAGAATTCTTCTCACTAACTTTTGGAAATGTAGTATGATCTTTTTTTATAACCAGTTCTTAACCATTAGCTTTTGTTAACTACTAGTGCTTCTTTGTTGGAAATTTTTCCAGTTAATTATCCTTTTCAGACAACATGCTTTGCTTTACAGTTAAATTCGCTGTGTTTTGTTGAAGTCCAAAGGAGAATAAAATTACAGAGTGAAACAAGGACATGGCACAGAAGCATTAAAAAGTTATTTTCCCACACATTGAATTCACAAGGGACTTGAAGCAGAAGACCACTTCAGCAGGTTTCTCACATTCAGTTCAATCCACAATGAAATTCTAAGATGGATTGAAGAAACCAAGACTCGATTTCAAACTGGAGCCACTATTCATTTATAGCAAACAAGACGCAGAAATCACAAATTAAAATCAGACTGGTCCAGTATAGCGAGATTCAAAACCAGTTTCA
>VWZG01002922.1:16348-31542 GCA_013396735.1 Grallaria varia | reverse complement strand
ACTTTCGTAACATCTAAACGCCCCCTGACACAGACTCATATTTTTATTTTTATAAATAAAATAAATTTTTATTGTATTTTTATTCTGTATTTTTATTCCTAAGCAGAAACTTCAGTTATCAAAATTTACTTCTACACCAGCTATGGACATCAATGCCATCAACTGATGCTACAATCCAGTGTAATTTTGCTAGTGAGAATCCAGTACATTGTGTCTTTAAAGAACAAGGATAATATTCACCACTTCTGTTTTCTGTGCAGATTCCAGCTGATGACATCAAGCTAAATCAAATGGACCTTTTGGAAGAATAGATGGAAAAAGAATGGCCAAAACAACTATAGATAAACAATAAGAAGTTGAACAGTGGTGATTAAGATGCTTAGGGGGAAGTTGCTATTTCTAGATGTCATCCAAGGTTGCAAAAGGATTTTCCCATACTATGATCCAAAGAAAATGCAAAAGTTATTTCTTGGGAAAAGAACTTAGATGGTAGAAGAAAAAGGTTCAATGATCATCCAGTACTCTAGGTGAAACAGCAGTGAGCTGTTTGAGATAAAACCTGTGATGAAACCTGGCAGCTATGTTCAGTCATGGTATATGGTGATGGTTCTGGGGTAGGACCCAAATGCATTACTTTTAATTACTTTCTCCACCACTAACCATGCAAGTGTAGGCAGAAAAAAAAAAATTAAGACATTTCATACCACCAAGTCTTGAATGGCTTGTACAAGTAAAACATGAATCAGGTTGTCCAACAGAAGTCATTCAAATAAAGACTGCAAGGGCAAATGTAGGAGGAAGAAATGTATCTGATTATCTTTATTGAAGGAAGGGAAAAAAGCCTAAGTTTGCAAAATACCTTTGCTGTAGGTAATATCATAGTCCTATTCCTAGTGTTATGACACTTTCCTGGCATTGTGTTATTTTACAATAATTAAGCAGATCATTTCAGTGCACACGCAAATGGTCTTTTTCAAGAATTACAATTTTATAGATGATGTAGAATATAAAGGTTCTGGGACAAGCTACGTTGGTATGATAAATGAAGGAAATGTCTAGAACTCAAGTCAGTTAGCCCAATCCTGTTATCTACAAGCAATTGTTCCAGAAAATCTGTCCCTAAACAAAGGGTCACAGTATAGGTAGGCGGCAAATACACTTTTGACAGAGGTAATCTTGCCAGCTGGCTCCAATGAAATCACTTTCTGTCAGGCTCAGAAAACAGAATTGCCTACTAATGAGGAGCTACCATGGGATAGATTCCTCTTCTCCTTTTCACAGAGAATAAAATACACACAAAGAAAACTGCTGCTAACAATTTTTGTATGGTCATTCCATACAGGGACATATATTGGTGTGGTATGTTGATTTTGGCTGGATACCAGGTGCCCCCCCAGAGCCGCTCCATCACTCACACTCCTCAGCTGGAGAGCAGAGAGAAAATGTAACAAAAGTCTTGCGGGTTTGAGGTAAGGAACAGGGACAGATGTCTGAGAAATTACCATCACAGACAAAACAGACACATTTTGGGCCATATAATTTATTACCCATCAAATCAGAGTAAAGTAATGAGAAATTAAATCTTAAAATACCTTCTCTCCACCTCTGCCTTCTTCCTAGGCTCAATTTTGTTCCTGATTTTCTCTACCTTGTTCCCGCAGGTGGCTCAGGGGGATGAGGAAAGGGGGTTCAGTCAGTTCATCACATTGTCTTTGCCACTTTTTCTTCTGCGAGGGGAGGACTTCTCACACTCTTCCTCTGCACCAGTCTGAGATCCTTCCATGGGAAATAGTCCTTCATGAACTACACCAACATAAGTCCTTCCATAGGCTTCAGTTCTTCATGAACTGCTCCAGTGTGCGTCCTTTTCCAACGGGTGCCGTCCTTCAGGAACAGGCTGTTCCAGTGTGGGTCCTCCATGAGGTCACAAGTCCTGCCAGAAAACCAGCTCTAGCATGGGCTCCTCTCTCCACAGAGCCACAGATTCATGAGCCTGCCATGAGCCTGCTCCAGTGGGGGCTTCTCAAAGGGTCACAGCCTCCTTCAGGCAGGAGGCTCTGGCACGGGGTCCTCCATGGACTACCCATGGCTATCTGTTCTTCCATGGACCTCCATGAACTGCAGGGGTACAGCCTACCTCGATATGGTCTACACCACAACCTGCAGGGGAGTCTCTGCTCTGGCGCCTTGAGTACCTCCTCCCCGCGCTTCTCCACGGACCTTGGTGTCTGCAGGGCTGCTTCTCTCATATTCTCACTCCTCTGGCTGTAATTGCTGTTGCCCAGTTGTTTTTTCTCCCCTCTTCTTAAATCTGTTACCACAGAGGTGCTGCCACCACCGCTGAGGGGNAAGGGTCACAGCCTCCTTCAGGCAGGAGGCTCTGGCACGGGGTCCTCCATGGACTACCCATGGCTATCTGTTCTTCCATGGACCTCCATGAACTGCAGGGGTACAGCCTACCTCGATATGGTCTACACCACAACCTGCAGGGGAGTCTCTGCTCTGGCGCCTTGAGTACCTCCTCCCCGCGCTTCTCCACGGACCTTGGTGTCTGCAGGGCTGCTTCTCTCATATTCTCACTCCTCTGGCTGTAATTGCTGTTGCCCAGTTGTTTTTTCTCCCCTCTTCTTAAATCTGTTACCACAGAGGTGCTGCCACCACCGCTGAGGGGCTCGGTCTTGGCCAGTGGTGGCAGGTCCATCTTGGAGCTGACTGACACTGACTGCATCAGACATGGGGGACGCTTCTGACAACTTCTCACAGAAGCCACCTCTGCAGCTTACCCGCAACCAAAATCTGGCCACACTCACCCAATCCAGTTGGATATGTAGCACACATGGCACATTTTTCTTTACTTCTTTTCACTTCCTGCAATTATTCTAGTCAATAAAAGCAGGTGACTCTATTAGGTTCTCATTCTGCAGTTTCTTGACAAAAACACATTCAGGGAGTAATTCTCATTTCTGCAGGCTGAGGGCACAATCACACAAGCACATGTGTTTTTCCCAAGACTGAGGTTTCAAGTTCATCCAAGACTCCTTTATCTGGGCTGCCTTCTAAACTGTAGATTGTGAAGTAATAGCAGTCTCCACTGGCTTTTAAATTAATTTATGAATGGTCATGCATTAGCATGTTCCTTTATTATCAGCTATCATAACTGGGCACACTTACAGTCTATTCACTGCTCCTTTTCGAGTATTCCTTCAGATCATTGACCACCTTTTGGAATTGCATAATTTGTGCTAAGTTCCACATAAACCAGCCACAACAATATCAAGGAATTTCCCATATCCATTGTTTAAGCTGTTTAAAACTATTTGGGTAAAACATTTGACAGTATGCTGAATAAAGTACTAAAGAATTTAATTTCCTGGTGAGGAAGAAGGATCGATAAGATAATCTAATGCAGCATCTCCCTGTCCAATATCCATAGTTTCTTGATCATGAATGCTTTAAGAAGGTGATTTGTTGAGGCAGCTGCTTCTCGGCATTGCTCGATTTTTTTTTCTTTCCCTATTTTTTTCTTTTAAGTTTTAGACTATTAATTTCTCAGTTTGATGGCACATTTTAAAAATATTTCTATTAAGAGCAGTCTTTTTATTTACTGCATCTATCATCATTAATCTCCATTACTATGCAGTTATATGTCTCTAAAGCACTCAGCTCCTCTGCAGCTCAGAAGACAATTCACATCATATATCATTTCACACAGTCAGTTAAGACACTGCATTTCTCAAGAGAAAAGTAAAGGGAAAAAGATTCCTGAAGTGAGATTTTCACTTTTTTAATGTGCAACACCAACCAGCAGTCCGTAAATCCAGCATCTGGGAGTGCGTTGGTTTAAAGGTAAATCAGCAGGAGAAATGAACCCAACTTAAAAGAGATTACAAATCAGAGTTATAATTTAATAAAAAGATTACAATAAATACAATGATACAAAGGAAAATTGCTTTTAATCCACAAAACCAGAGGTATAACCCAGCACCTTGGGGCATGAGCAGAATGGTGTTTGCTAACCTCTGTGCTGAGCACCACGTGCTCCCCCCAAGAACAAAGTAAAGGGAAAGGAAAACCTGTTGGTGAGGATGATAGTCACAATCTTGTCGAGAGTGGCAGTGGCACTCCTGTTGAGGTTCTGGTCCTCCTCTGGCTCTAACAAGAGGTACCAGAAGTCCCCAAACCCAAGATTATATATTCTCAGATTCAGGTGGGAATGCCCAGTACCTCCCCCAGGGTGAGGAGTTTCCCAGTGGTGATTTAACTCTGTGAGTCATGGGATACTTTTGGAATCTTTGATGGCTCATTAGCAGGTATGACCCCTCATGCTGGGTGTGAAGGTGCTAATGATTCCCGGGAGTAGAGTTATCACGGCTGAGTCATTGGTGTGAGGACAGGAAACCTTTCCTATCTCACAGGGTTCTTGTAGCGTGAGGTGTCAGGTGTGCTCTGAGCAGCTGCTGCCAACAATCCATTATTAACAGTTCACGAGAACTGACATGGAGGGTGTAGAATACACAATTTTGTTTACACCCACACAGTGATAAACTGATCCTGGCCACTGTAACTAGGACAGGGAGTGACACTTATTTTCCCAGACTGAATTCTCAAGTGCATATTTTTGTATATAAATGACGAAAAAACTCCAACAAAAATTATAAAATTACAGTTGAAAACAAAATCAGTATTATATATTGTTTATAAGGGCCACCTGATATTAAATGGACTTTTTATAGTTTTTAGAAATTTGAAAAAAAATACAGTTTTTTTTTCCTTTAAAGATTATTCCAATTTTTCTTTCAATACCAGTTCTGCAAACTTCAAACTTGTTTTTCAATTGAATCATTAATATTAAATATATTCCATCTTCTTTTCTTTTTTTGGTATAACACTACTCATTAGAAAAAGGACTCCTGATGAAGTTGTAAAGACTATGCCTTTTAGACAATAGAAACTGCTTTTTGATTTTGTGACATGTTTTGTATATTCTGATAAAATCTATTAAACATTTTGGATGGCGTTTGATAAGTACTGTAGTTTAAGAAATTATGCACTTGAATTGATACTTCAATTGTGAATGTTGCATTTATTCTCTTCTTTATAAAATCACCTGGAAAATTATAGTAATAGAGACTGTGAGCTACCTGAAACAGCTTGATTTTATTGCATTTGTTATCCTAAAGATGACTCAGAACCAGAAAAACATAATCTTGTAATATGATATTAGAGGTTGAAATAAAGTCTTTTGGGTTTTTTTCTGCTTTCTGATTTCTGCTCCTTACACAGCATTTCTACTCTAAAGAAAGAATTTTTGTGCTGGACTGATATATACTATCAGTCACTATTCTAGTCCTTCAGTGAGGACGGTATGAGAAGCACTTCTTGTTATCACAAGTAATGTCTTTCAGTTAAAATAATATCAAATATCCACAAGCTGCTTAACTACACCTACAGAAACTACAGCAAAAAAACAAGCAAAATGTTTCCCATAATTATAACTGGTACCGGTAATCAGATGTTAGAGAGGGAAAAAAATATTGTTGATGCTTGCTCTGATATATGAGGTCATTTTCCACTGCAGATAATTACTACAGAACTACCCCACCACTGCAGATTCCCTTTTTTTCATATTGCATCTCTCCTGAAGCACTAATATACTGAAGCATTCAGTTTATAGGTGCTGATGAACACACAATGACAGCCTATGAGACCTACACGATGCAGTTATGTGATTTTTAGTAATTTATAAGTAGACAGTTAATGATAAGTTATTCCTGCCTGTACTTTTGTACCCATTCCTATTCTACCGTTTGTGGATAACAAAGTTATGTTCACGTGACTATCTTGGACACTGTTAGTCACATTCAAAACAATTCTGTTTGAATAGCATATATACTTGAGGGCATGACAGCCATCCAAAGGGACCATGACAGAGATTTGCCAACAGGAATGTCTTCGTCAAAAAGGCAGAAGCCTGAGGGGTGAAGGCTGGGGCTAGCACGGCCCAGCAACAGCTCTGGAGGATGGCCCCAGTGGATAGCCAGCTGAGCAGTGGACAACCAAGGACCTGAGCATCAAAGGGGACAGCATTAGCACGTGGCCACGAGACAGCCTCACGTGCCTGGGAAAGGATTGGCCCCTCTCTACTGTGTACATCAGACCACATTGTGAATATCACCCTGCATTCAGGAAAGACACCCACAAACTGGCTGGAGGTCAGAGGAAGCCACCAAGGCAGTGGGGCTGGAGCCTTTGCCCTATGAGGACAGGCCTGGTTCAAACTAGAGGAAGGGAGCACCCAACAGTAGGCCTGTTGGGAGGGGACGAGGTGAGAAAGGGGAGAGGATTCTTCACAGCAGTGCATGGAGGAAGGTGCGAGAGCACTGGCACAAGGAGACATGAGAAGCTCAGGCTGAAGATGCATAGATGGCTTTCCCTGGGACAAGAGCTCAGCAATGGAGCCAGAGCCCGGGAAGGTTGGTCTGTCTCCTGCTGGTGGAATTTCCAAATATTTGCAGTCCCAGGCAGCTGGCTTGATCCCTTGGTTGAGCCTGCTCTGAGTAGAGGCTGAGTTGGAGACCTCTCCAGGTCCTTGCCAGCCTGTGCAAGTACATGGGTCTGTGATTCTTGCTGAGGACAATGTATTGTGTGCATTGGTTTATAGCACCTAGAATTAGAGCGATACTGCCCCTCTGTATCTCTGAGGTACTTTTTCACTTCTCACATACAGCATAATTTGCCTTGATGTGTCTGTCCCAAACCCTCTCAGATTCACTGTCTCCTTTCTGCTCAGTCCTTAATGCCTTTCCATTCATTAGGTCATCCATTCAATCAATTTATGCCTTGTTTACTATTTCCTTTTAAGAAGAACACTGCCTGTTCTTACACATTCCCAATCCCCTCTCTCTTTGACTTATTTCCTGAGATTACTTAATTGCCTAATGCCCATATATCATCAAAAAGACTCAGGAAAACACAGAAAATAAAGACCCAGAGAACACTGCCAAAGAGATCTCAACAGAAGTCAATTTTTAATATGTCATCACTCATATTTACACTGCTGAGTGAATGCAAATTGTGTAACTACAAATGATCATAAAGTAAAACCTTTACAATCAATAAAAGGTCTATAAAGATTTATCCACGGAACTTTCCCTCCGCTATCAATTGTGCAAAGTCAGTGGAACATGCTAAAATGAGTTTTCTTCCATTCTGTATGCCAAGACTGATGCAAATGATACAGTAAAAAATAATTTGACTAAAATTATTTAGTGCAGTTTCTCATTGACATTTAAGCACACAGATACTGAAGGAAACTAAAAGACTGAGCTATATCTGCATATAATAAAAATAGGAATTTTCAGCCTCATGTTGAAATGTGAACATGGTAAAATACAAGAGCAAACACATTTGTCAACACAATTAGAATAGTTTTTTTGGAAAAAAAAAGAGAAAATGTTTGTGTAAGTCAGTGAAAATAAACTACTGTACTGTAAAGTCATCATTTTTGTTAAAGTAGCAATTTAAAATAAAATGCAGCTGTGTTTTCTGACGTTCAAAAAAAGTCTGTTGTTGGAAAACATCTTGCAGAAAATGGACATGTGAGCGACCTCAGTGCTTTAGATGCAGCTATGCTGCCAGGCCTCTAAGACTGCAGTGAGAAACTGCTTGTAAGAAGCCTCTGTGGAGATCAACAGGGACAAGAATGTAAACTTACAGAAACTGCGGCAGAAGAACTGAAAAACAACGGCACAGAGAGAAGTCACAGGGACTTTATTTTACACCAATAGAGTTGTGTGTTATTCGTATTAACCAGTCACAGGGTGGTTTGCAGTGTGTGTTCTATCTGGGTTATTTAAGGGGTGTCTTCACAACAATAAACGGCATTACCTTGATCATATTGGTCAGTTCGTGGTGTCCATAAGCTTCCCTCGCAATAGTCTGTATGTACTAAAACTAGTAGACTATCATTTCTGAAGCAAAGGGACAGAACAAAAATCTGCCCTAAACACAACATTTTGTCTTTATAGTTTCACTCTCTCTTCACTGCTCATTTTCAAGCAATTTCATTAAAGCAGACCACCAATTCATCTAGCTGGATTTTTAAAACATGATAAGCAAGTACTTTTGAACTACTAATTAGAAAATCGCTCACTATTACTGACAATGGTACATCAAAGGTCTGTTTTGGATATCTAGTTTCCAACAAATTCACCAGCTTAATATAAAGAGGTAGAATAGACTGGTATTTTTTTTGTTTGTTTGGGGGCAGAATGGGTAAGTAAAAAGCTCACAGAGCTGCTTCTGGAATAAATCACTCTTCTCTGCAGGTTAAAAGCAAAAGCAGAAAAAAAGTCACACAGACACATTCCAAATTCTGTGGATTCAACTTCAATATACACCAACCACTGTAATTTCTAAACAGGCACAGAGTAGCCAGTATACCTTGAGGGTCCTTAGGCATATGTCTTAATATATTTAGAAAATAATGCATTTGACTGGTTTAGATTCATACATGGAATGGAATTTGCAAATTATTTTGTCACAATGGCAGTTTAAATCAGAGAGAACTGAATGCAAAAAGAATTTATCTCTGATAAAGATAACACAACTGGTCAGCAATGCATGTAGGAATAAATATAACATCATCATTTTCTTGCAATAGAAAAATGCAACTGACTTTTTCTCACAGGATGGGAAAGAAGTAAAAATTTTCGTCATGTAGAAAACTGCATCTAGAATTTTCAGCAGCAAATGAAGGAACTGACTCTGAGTACACATTAAACCCATCTTTTGCTACCCATAAATTCTCAGTAAAATTCTTGGTCCAGGTTGTAGCCCAGAAGGTGCACGACGGGAAAGGTATAAAACATCTGAAAACTGAAGGCAGTACACAGAGAGTGATCAACAGATTTGTATCTGTGATCATCACAGCATAGGGAAAACTCACCTCTGCATAAAAAATAACTTTCTTAGGGGTAATTACTGCACTGAAAAAAACTCAGTTCTTTGAGGGATAAAACCCTACCCTTCCTTTTCATCCAAACCTCAGTATTTTCTGGTCCTAATGCAGATTCATTTCTATCTTCATCATAAATAGGAATTATAATTAATACCTATAACAGTACATTCATACTGAGAAAAGAAGATTGTTCCAGAGCCCACACTTTTCCAATGGAGGAAATGGGAAGAAACATTGCTACTGAGCGAGATCAGGTAAGAATGACATAGAGTGAAAATCTACTGTAGTGGGTTTGGCTGAAACAGAATTTATTTTCTCGCAGTAGCCCTGCAGTGCTGTGATTCTGCACTGGCAGCTACAGAAGTGTAGATAACAAGCCCATGTTTTGGTTACTAATGGGCGCAGCGCTGTAACTTTCCTTCTTCAGTCATGTGAGAAACTGAGTCTCAAGCCCAAACGGGTTTCCAAAAAAGGAGTTTATTATATGGTAAAAGCAAACAGCGCTGGGTGCAGGGAGAAGTCTCTGCTCCCCCAGCTTGCATACAGATATAGAGTATGCCAGGCATTTATTCAGTTACTCCACATATATTCATTACATCATATAAATACATATTTTATGTTCATTTACTATCTCAGTAATGACTTCATTGGATTTTTTTCTTTTTTTTCCCCCCAAAGAGGAGATACAAGGACTCCCTGAAGCAATACCTCAGCCTTGGCCATATTGACTACCACCAATAGTCCACTGTGGCCTCCAGTCAGAAGGCATGGAGACACACCATCCATAACACTGCTGCTTCCTTTGAGAACACACGCAGAATCAGTCTGGAGGAGAAAAGACAACGCAGAAAGAACCGTGCCTCACCAACACCGCCTATGGAGACTTTCTGCTGTGCCTTTTGCAACCGGACTTGCCTATCTCGCATCGGCCTCTTTAGCCATCAGCGCGCTTGCAGCAAGCGTGGGGAGAGCCCTTCCCAAATCTTTGTTCGCGAAGCCCAGCCATGATGGTGATGAATGACTTCACTATAATTCATGTAGTTCCTGACAAGAATTTAGGGAATCTTAATGACCTAACACCAGTTCTCCATAATTCATATATTCCCTGATAAGGCTCAGGGAAACTAGTGACCTCATGACCTCACAACAGCCTGTTATTTCTTTATGGGGCTGCAATTAACCCATTTGTTTCTTTATTGGCACAAATCGTATCTATACCTATCACAGTCGGGAGGACACAGGTTAGGCCAGCTGACTCACACTGACCAAGGGGATACCATATGACATCAACCCAGATATAAAAGGAGGGGGGAGGGAGGCATGTGCTCTCTGGGAATGGCCGCCTGCTGACAACCCTTGATGTGCTGGAGCTCTGCTTCTCAGAGGAGTGATCGTCTATCGCTGCGTGCGGGAAGTAGAGATTGATTGTTGGCTTTTGCTTTGTGCGTGTGTACACTGCTTTAGTGTTTTTTTTCCTTTTCTGCATGAATATAAACTGCCTTATAGTAACCCAAGCTTTGTTTTAATTTTTTTTCCTTTCCCTTCCTTCTGGTAAAGGGAGTGATAGAGTGTCTGGGTGCACACCTGGCATTCAGCCAAGGTGAATCCACCACAGCTACATGGAACAAAAATCAGCTTCCCATTCAAACAGTAATCTCTGTGTAGAATGATTAATAAATTAGACTTTTTGGATGAGACATTGTAGACATAAGAGACTGTACAAAGTAATGTAAAAAATAAATTCTTTTATTTTGAAAGCACACTATAGTAACAGTCTCCATGTAGCAGAAAAGAATAATACAGTGGATTGTCATTTCAAGGCTAGATATCATATATGCTCTAACAGATTTTTTCTAATACACCCACTGTTCAAATTCTACCAATAATTTTTGCTGCTTGCTTCCCCAAAAGTCTGCAAAAAATCTGGTATGATCAAACTGACAAACATCTTGTTATAAGGTGCAATAGGGTACAGCCAACATTTTTGGCTACAGGCCTTCACTGTTAATATGAAAGATACAAGGAAGAGAAGCCATGATATACACAGAAGACCAAAACTGAAGCTGACTTGAATGTAATCTTCAAATAAGAATTTAATAAGACAATTATGGAATGCTAATCAAAAATGCCAACAGATTAAACATATTCATCATGATAGAATAATTTCAGCATGTGTCAATCGATTCTTGAAACCACATTGTGCCTAATGGTATTCCAATGGCGGATCTGCAATTTAGGATTTATTCTGATTCTGACATCATCCATTCATACTAGCTATTCAAGTACTTAAACCTGTAAATTCAGATATTAGGAGCAGAATAAAAGTGACAATAGCGTTCTGCAAGTAGCCGCTTGATTCTGACACTGTAAGGGCTTTATCCATGTCTACAAATCCACTTGTTATGAGCATGGAAATGTGTGAGTTTTGTCTACAGGTATGCTTGTATAAGCTACTTATAAAACTGTATGCTCTTTAATACCATCACTGTAAGTTTTATGGCATTCTTGAGAATCATAGAATAACATTAACATTCTGAAAAAATAAGTTAAAAAATAAACATAATAATTAAAGAAACCTCACAAACAGAAGGCAAATTATTAAAAAAAGAAAAAAAGAAAGGAGACCTATTTTCTGGCACTGACAGTGAAGATGTTAGAATCCAAGCCTTCTGATTATTACTGTAAATTATATATTCATCAGTGCATTTTGCTGATATTGGAATTGGCAGTGTCCTACCGCACAGTTCAGGAACAGGAGTTTCCAAAACCCTTTATCAGAGTCCCAGACCAGAAGGAACTTAATAAACTGGGCCAGGCCATGGCACACATGACAGCTAGGAAACACATAGACATACAGACTTATTTTTAGCTCAGAAATCTAAATTTAGACTCTGAACCCTGCCAGTGATTTTTCAGTAGGATAGTTTTTCTAGGAATAAAGCCCTGGTGTAACTTAGCGTGACCCAAAAAGGAAAAAGCTTTAGCATTTCTAACATTTTCTAATCCCTCCAATGTGTTAATTCCCTTAGATAGTCAAAGCTGGATTGTCCAACACTTATTCTCAGGGTCTGGGCCCTGATGAATGCAGAATGTCAAAAAATAATTCTTCTTTCATTTACAGTGATGCTGAGAGGCATTGACCCGGGGTGGATGACTGCAGGCAAAGTCTCTAGTAACTGCAAGAGGCAATGTTGGTCACAAACTCCGTCTTTATTCAGTAAAGACAGTTCTGTGCAACTGGGAAACAAGAGAAGCATTCCTGAAAAGCCTGTAGTCCTAAAGCATCTTCATAAGTACTGTAAAAGCAAAACTGAAAGAATAATCTGTGACTTGTTTTATAGTCTGTTTCAGACAACTTAGTAGTGAGCATTTGCTAAAAAGTCTACATTATTTCAGACTTCTGAGACTTGTGTCGGCATGTAAATAGGCCTTACAAAGGGATACACCTATCTTCAATTAGCTATATATAGCATATATATTAAATATACACATATAAAGAAAGAAAACTAACAGAACTTTACCAGCCTAACACAGAATTATGAAGGTAAGATGAATGGTAAACTTGCAAACAGCTAAAGAAATAGAACCACATCTTTTACTAGCATCACTTAATATTTATAAAAAAAAAAAATTAGCAAATATTTGCCAAGCAGTAGAAAAAGGCATCCTTAGTCAAGGATGTAATCTAAGTTCAACAAAAAGTACTTTCCTCCAAAACGTTTAAATGAGCTACTCAGTTCATCATCACTAGTTGTTAAAACATTACAGCTCTTTACACTCGTGATTTGCCTGCTGTAGAACAATTCAAGGTGAAATTCATAACCTCAGATAGAGGAGAAAGTTTGGAATTCCTCAGGTCGGTATACTGTCTTTCTTGCTAGAGACCTTTTGTCTTATTCTTTCATCTACTTGATGCTTACCCTTCACCTGTTGTACCTTACTGAATTCCACAGAAACTGTTACAGAAATTTTGCCAATTATATAAAAAGAAGAATTGCTCATTTTAATGAACTGACGCCTTATAAGACAGTGATGTTAAGTGTTTGGTTTGAAAAGCTAGAACTATATATATTATAGGTGTAATTTTTCTTGACTAATTTTGTTCTTGAACTATTTACACTACAGTTGCAATTTACAGTTTCAGAAGACTTTAATTACACTGCACAGAAGCAAGACTTCCAGGCATAGAGAGCATCCCCATATTATATTAATGCAAAAGAAGACAGTAGCTTTATGAATTATGCTCACATTGAGTGGAAACAGTGTAATGGAAAAAAAAGAGTTTCCAGTACTTCAGTGAAGAAAACAGAAAAGCTATTTAATCTGATAGACTCTAGGAAAAATTTTAGTTGTAGAAGAAAGGTATCTGGAACAGTTATGCATAAATTTAACTCTGCTTAAGTACTGTGGTAGACCAAACAGTGTTCTATATCATTACACAAACAATGGCCTAACTGTGTTACAATTTTTCATTTTCCTAATGTGGGCAAGGCTTATAATGCAATCTTTCTAAAAATGGTCTCCTTTTCTACTGTCTCAACTCCAGCACTAGATAGAGTCATGGGATAGTTTTGGCAGCTGTGGGACCAGGACTCAAAGCTTTGGAATGTAATTTTTTAATTCCCCCCCGTCCTTCCCTCCTCACCCGCCCCCCAAGTACCAGTGCCTTGATTTGCTTTCTAACAGAAAGATACAGGAACAGTTAGGGATCCAAAAACCCAATAGTCATGCTTCTATTTTTAAAGGGATGTAAATAGTACTATTAACAGCAATCAGAAAAATGGACAAGAAAATACTAAAACCTTTTGGTATCTGAGTCCTTGCAGACATCTAAAATTAAGGCAAATGGCAAGTATCAATGGTCCATTCTAATTTTGATTTCAGATGATCCACACAGATCTCTACACATATTTAATACTTCCTTGTTTAAAAATGAACCTTTAAAATAAAAACTTTTTTCTTAGAGCAATTTAGTCAGAAGGAAAAAAGTAGCATTATTAAAAATATAAACTGAGAAACATTTCAAAACACTTGTGATTTCAGTCTCTCAGAGGGCATTATTTTCCAGAGAACTCTTAAACAATTCCTGATCTTTGGGGGCACGTAGAAATACAGACAGTTCTGTTTTACACTCCAAGATATTGAAGTCATATTATGGTTTTGCAAGGATAAAATAATGATTTGGAAGCAATTGGATTGGCAGCAGTATATATAGGACTGTCTTAACCTGCACCAGGGAGATCTGTTACCTACAAAGAGCAAATACAAGGTAAAGCTAGTCAGAGGAGAGTCCCCTATCATCAAGGCATTTTTCTTTATCAGTCATGTCAGCAGCTGCATGGGGCAGGCCCAATTCCTGTGGTCTGATGATTTTCCATCCCTAAGGAGCTCAAATCCAGATTCTGCACCATCATTTTATAACAATTTAGAATCATGTAAACTTAGCTGAGAAGCTTGGAAATTCCTTAATCAGCAGGCTGAGGATCCTCTGCCTTACACATCAAATATTTCAGAGTACAAGGGAAACAAAAAAAGTGTAGTTCAAAAAAAGAATAAATAAAATGTTCATGATATTTATATCATGAAGATTAACCCTCCCATTTAAAATGCAAAAGAATAAATTCTAAATATCAGAATCAATTGTTATACAGGGAAAAAACAAAGTTTAGATATACATCTAGATTTTCCTCACTGATTATAGGGTTTGCTTTCCTTCTTACTTCATTATGATGTAGAGAAATTCTAGTCAGTCCCTTATCTCAGAATCAGGTCTCAGAACTGAAAAGTCTGGATTTAATATAAGTCTTAAAAGAATTGCTCAGTAACATGGTTACTTTTTATTGAGGAACCTCAGGATTCCTGAATCCCAAAAAGTATCATTCTTGACACATAAGATAGGAACTTCCTCAAAAATACAGGATTATAATCCTTGAGACATTCTTTAAACTAGGAATTTCCTTAACCTTGTGTTTTTTGTCTAAATCCATTGTATTTTAAAGTATATTAAAGTTACTAATTTTTTTCAGTATTTTTTCCAGAAGAAGAAGGAAAACCAACATAACTCTAGAACTGAGAAACATACCTCAGTGGTTTCCTTTGAATGATTTTTGTTGCTGTAATCTCAGCTTCTGACTTTGTACAAGACAGAAAATGACAAAATATAAATCTTCTGGCTTCTAGTAAATTACCCCGTACAGTAAATGATGGTAAAGCTACAGCAATACTCTTGAGTTTT
>VWZG01002922.1:4156-16158 GCA_013396735.1 Grallaria varia | reverse complement strand
GCAATACTCTTGAGTTTTAGTGCTTATACTGAAATGGAAAGTAAGACCAAAAGGCTACATATTAAGAGGCTAAATAAATTTTTTCTCCAAGTTCAGAAATATAATTGAAAGATGAGGAAAGCATCTCTGTGAGTCATTTCAATAACCAAGATAAAGTCTACAGCTTCTCTGTTGTAGAAATATGGCATCCACTGTGCTAAAGTGAAAGAAATACTGCATTGTACTTGACTATTGACATTGACTATCACAATCTAAGATATTTTGGCTAACTTGTACTTTTAAACACACAATCTTGCAAACAATTGCTTAAAACTGCCTTACAAGCAGGTACTGTATTTTCTAATTACTCATATTTGCTGTACTAACTGGTTACTAGAAAATAAAAGCTCTTTTGATCTCTCCAACTTTTGCTGAGAATTGCAAGGTATTACTATAGCACTATTTTCAATAGCTTTTAATGCATAGGCCCAGAAAGCTATGTAAGCTCACTGATTGTGGTCACGCTCTCATTTATACTATAAAAAACTTATCTGGCACCCTTGGAAATGTTCTTCTTCCAAGTGTTTATGGAGTTACGGGGATATCACTTTTCAGTATCAGAACTGAATCAACCTTTTTGGATGCTGTCAGCTACCAACAGAAATAGTCATACGTGGGGTTTTTTTGAAGAGTGAAGGCACATTCTTCAGACAGCAACTTAAAAATATGGATCAGCACCATGAATTTTCCCAGAGAGCATCAAATCAGCTCATGTTGTCATCAGGGGAAAATAGAAAGTTTAAAGACTTTATAAATTATAATTAAGACATTAGCTGTCCAGCTTTCACTGAGGCTCTGGGCGCACACAGATTTTGAGAAGCTGCAAATAGAAAAGCCTACTCTATGTAAGAATAGCCTACCCTATGTAAATCACAGGACTTCTAAAAAGAACCAAAGTGGGAGATTTATTAGGGAACTATGATAAAAGTCTGTTTTCTCTGTGTGGTGGGTCTGACTGAGCCAGAATTTGCTTCCCCATAGGAGCCCTCACAGTGCTGTGCTCTGCATTGGTGTTGATAACGCACACGTATTTTGGCCACCACTGAGTGCAGCACTCACCGTCCAGTCAAGGGCAAGATTCTGGGAGGGGACACAAGTAGGCCATCTGACCTGCACTGACCAAAGGTATATTCCATACCATATGATGTTAACCCAGATATAAAAACTGGGGCAAGAAGCAGGAAGTGCAGGCACTCATTGTCTCCAATGGCTGCCTGCTAACATCCAACACACGCGTAGGGGCCCTGCTTCCCAGAGATGTGGCCAACCATCGCTGCCCATGGGAAGCAGAGATTAATTGCTGCTCCTGCTTTGCATGTGCACACACTGCTTTTGCTTTTGCTCTTTGTATCAATATAAACTGCCTTATCGCAACCCACGATTTGTGCTGGTTTGTTTGTTTGTTTGTGTCCACCCTTATTCTCTCCCCTGTCCAGCTGGGAAGGGGAGTGATAGAGCGGCTGGGTGGGCACCTGGCATTCAGCCACGGTGAGCCCACCACACTCTGTGTCTCATTTGTTAGAAAAACTGGTTTGCAGTAGGTTTTCTCATTACATACACCATTTTCTCAGTGGAAATACCGGGAAATAAAGTATTGATCCTAATAATTGAGAAAGCTTGGTCCTGAAATACAGCTTGTGCTTTCCCTTCTGAAAAACTACACTCTGTATTTGCTTCTATAACAATTTCTGTATGAGTCTAGTCCAGCCACTTCTAGCATTTTGTCTGATACCTTAGCAATCATGCACTTAATTTTGTAGATGCCTTATCTGCTATCTTGAGGTTGCCAGACAAAGACGCTGAGCAGTCAGGACTGCATCTGAGGTCAGTAGTTCCAGTCTAAACTTAATGCTATGTCATGTGAAGTGAATTGAAAAAAATGCATCCTTGTGTCTTAAAGCACTCAAGAAAAGTAGATGCCTTTGACCTTAGTGTCTATGAGTCTTTGAATACACACCCATAAAATAGGAACAAAATCCTGTATATGGTACAGAAATTTTGGAAAACAAATCCACTAATATTTAAGAAACAGAAATTTTGAGTAAGTGCCAGAGAAAAGCCTGTGTTGAAATTAATGGTTGTCTTTGAAACAGTCTGCATAGCACAGAATGAACAAGTTACATCCATTTGAAATATTTCAGGCAAAACACATGAAAGTTATTTCAAGTCTTATGGGTTTTTTTTGACCTGAGCAACAAGTCTTACCAAAAGAGATCCACCCAATTCTTCTGAAGTCCTAGCTCTACCCCATCACAATGATAATTGGCTAACATTCGCTTATGCACTAAGAAAGGTAGTCTAATAAAGTTGAAACTTTATTAAAAAGGCACTAAGAATGGCTGTGCAAACACAAACTTCTAGAATCCCTTTCCTTTTCTTTCCTATCTTATTGGATAGGAAAAAAAAGGAAATATTCTATCCTACAGAGTAAATAAATACTCAATCCTATAGAATATTTAATCCCTAAAATACATCATCAATTCATGGTAATATCTGATGCTAATGCATCACCACTTCTGTTAAACTACAATGTGTTGGACATCAAGATGCATCAGCCCCTGAAAATATCAGACCTAAAAATTCACAGAATCACAGAGCTAGTAAGATTGGAAGTCACTGTGGGTAATTGCTTCCAATCTCCCTGTTCAAGCAGGGTCATCCTAGAGTAAATGGCATAGGATTGCGACCAGACAGCTCTCCTGTGAGGAAGAATCCACAACCTCTCTGGGCAATCTCTTTCAGTGCTTGGTCATCAACACAGTAAAGAAGTTCTTCCTGATGTTTAGGTGGAACTTCCTGTGCTTCAGTTTTGCCCGTTGCCTCTTGTCCTGTTCCTCAGCACCACTGAGAAGAGCGCTATCTTCTTGACACCCTCCCTTCAGATCCTTGTATACACTGATGAGATCCCCTCTCAATTGTCTTTTCCTGAGACAGAATAAGCCCACCTCTTTCAGCCTTTCCTCAAAAGAGAGATACTCGAGTCCCTTACTCATATTTGTAACAATTTTGCTGTAGAAATCAGCTGGCTTGTTTTATTTCATATTAGAGCATGATTAAGCATGACTCCCAAGCTGTTTACTCCCACATTCTTTTCTTCAAAATATCAGCTGCTAGACAACATTAAATCCCTTCAGACCTGAAATAAATACCTTGCCAGTCATATAGATGAGACTAAAAATGTATTTTTCATAAAACTGTTTTCCCTGTTTGCTACATTACTAGGTGCATTTAATAAAATTATTCCTTTCAACTGGGTGTGTTTAATAAAATTATTCCTTTCAAAGCATCATTTATTTTTTACATAGCCTGTAAATTTAACATTTTGCATTAATATTTAATAAAAAAATAATCTCCCTTTGAATGTACAAAGCAAACAACAGTAGCATGTTAGACTGTCAAAATTCCAAATAGGAATTTGCATTAATTTGCTTTCCATTAGAAAGTAAAAGACCAATCCATGCTGCTTTTAAAAAAGTTTGTCCTTAATATAATGAAACCTCATATGCATTAGACATCCATCCTATGTATGTCTTTATTTTTATGGAATTTACAATATTTTTAGGGTGACATTTTTATGTAGTTAAAAAAATCTGATTTTGTTACTTTCGTAAATTAAGCAGAATGAAAGACCTATCACAAAAATCCGTATTTCAACAATCACCTTTTATCAGATATTTTGGAATAATAGAAAATTCCTACCAGATCTTCTGTTTTGTGGTTATTCAGCAAATCAGAGAGGAAATCATCGTGAAGACTTTCTCTCCGAATCAATGTAAATTCACGTAGGAAAACTGCTCCTTGATTTTGGTCTCCAAAAACCTAGAAGGAAAATATGGAATTAGGAAATGCACAATTTTAATTCTGTCATAGACAATCATAATATCCAGATAAATATGACTGGAAGATTAAAATGCCCATTAATGGTCGTGTGCCTTCCACTACTACATTCATTCTCTCCAGGCAGCACTGCCATCAATGAGAACACTGACACACACTTAAAGAATGTCAGTACATTAATTAAGAACTGCCACTTACACAAGATTTGGTTGTGAAAAAAGTTTCTATGATGTTATTTACAGCTATGGCCTATCAGTCTGTTAATGGTTAAAACTCTTTTGTGAAATGAATTAATATTTAAATTGTATCTTTACTTGATGGAACAGATCGTGTTTGTCCAGAATTTTGACTGCTCTATCAAAAGAAGTTAAATCTTAAAACTTTTAACGGTCAGAAAAAATTTATTTATAGCTACTTCGGCTAGCAAAATTCCATATGCACATCACAGACTGGGTTGTAACACCACATGCATTCAAAGTAATTTAAACTAACTTTTGTTAGTTAATAATACCTATTGTTTTTAGAAAAATAAATATAAGCTACTGAAGAAAGAGGTTATTTTTTCGGTAATTGATTAACCAATGATTATCAAAGTGTCCTAGATACAATCACCACATTTTAACAGGTTTGGAAAATAAGAAGAAAGTCCATGCTCTGGTGATTTTATTATGACTATTTCTTCTATTCATCTTTCTCTATAGCCAGATGCCATATTTATGCTGTATCTACTTATCCTAGCTGAGAAGTTCAAAGAAGAGCCTGGGAGTAACATGATGTGCAGTGTCCAGAGGGAGAATGAAGTACAGATTTGCCTTGCCACTCCCTACAAGTGAGTTGGTACTGCTGTTTGGGAGGAGGCAGTCCTCCCTGCCAGCTGGGAACTGAGATCAGGGCTGCTCTAAAGCTAGTGCAGCTATAACGGGCTGACTAGAAGAAGATGAGCTAATAAAATTATAAGTGGGATGGGAATATCTTTGTACGAAGTGGGTAATGGGAAGAATTAAGTCCCTAAATCCAAACCTTATGCTCGTTAATATAACAGACTTTTTCTTTGATGTAAGATACCTGCCTCTAGTAGTAAAACACAGGGCACCTAATTCTTTTGGTTGCTTTGAGATCTTCTGCAGTAAATTTTAAGTTTAAAAAACCCCAAAAATCAAAACCAAAAAATGCTGTATATAACAGGAACAGTTTTACAAGAGTATGGGTTTAAAATTTTTACTTAGCTTTCCGCCTTGTGGATAACATAGAGAGACACACCCACTGATATTACACTTATATTATTGAGTCATAGCAATGAAGAATCCTCAGGGGCATCCAAGGAAGAAACACACGTGTCCCAAAGAAAAAAGAAACCCTGCTACTGACATATATTCTTTTTGGATAAATCATTATCTTACAAATAAAAATCTTCCTGAAATAACTTCTTTTTCATAAAAGTGTTTCAACCCAAGATTGGCAAAAAATTCTCCAATAATAAAAGTTATTTCAAGAAAAGAAATCTGTACTTTTATTTTACTTTAAAGTAATAATGTAATAATATCTATTTTTAATTTTAAATACTCATGATCAGCAGATTTAATAATAAACCTATAGAATCATAAATTGTTTAGGTTGGAAAAGAACTTTATTATCATCTAGTTCAACTTTCAATCCAGCACTGCCAGGTCCAGCACTAAACCAGGTCCCTAAGTGCCACATTTACATGTCTCCTAATACCTCTAGAGATGGTGACTCAAGCAGGTCCCCGGGCAGCTTGTCTCAATGCTTGTCATCCCTTTCAGCGATGAAATTTTCTTAATACTCAACCTAAACCTTCCCTGGCACAACTTCAAGCCATTTCCTCTCATCCTATTGCTTGTTGCCTTCAAGAAGAGACAGACTCCCACTTCACTTCAACCTCTTTTTATGTAGTTGTAGAGAGCAATAAGCTTCCCCCTAAGACTCCTTCAGGGTAAACAGTCCCAGCTACCCTAACCCACCCCTCAATAGGACTTGTATTCCATACCCTTCATCAGCTCCACTGCCCTTCTCTGCACATGCTTCAGCACCTCAATTCTTTCCTGTCACAAAGACACAAAACTGAACACAGGATTGGAGGTGAGACCTCACCAGTGCTGAGTACAGAGGGACAATCCCTTCCCTAGTCCTTCTGGGCACAATATTCCTGATACAGGCCAGGATGTCATTGGCCTTCTTGGCCACCTGGGCACACTGCTGGCTCATGTTCAACTGCTGCCAACCACCTCCCTCATGTCCTTTTCCTCTGGGCAACTTTCCAGCCACTCTGCCCCCGGGCCTGTGGCTCTGTCTGGGGTTGTTGTGACCCAAGGGCAGAATCTGGCACTTGATCTTGCTGAACCTGATCCCACTGGGCTCATCCCACTGATCTAGCTTCTCCAGATCCCTATGCTTCTAATTTCACAAGTCAAATTACAGATACTGTAAATAGTCACTTCCTCACCAAAGATTTACCTTCCTACTTCACTTATTTTGTTCCTACACAAATACACTCAGATTCTGCAAATTCCTTTCCTTATAAAAGCAGTCAGCTCCCTGTTACTGCAATTTTTTTTTCTGGTTTTCATAATAAGTGAAATTTATCGATAAAGAATGCATATGCAGTATCAGTAATCTCAACAAAGTGTTTCTAAGCCTTAAAACTTAACTGTTTACCATATCAACATTAATGCTTTGCTACTGCTAGTTATGTAGGAGAGAAGTAGGTGACAGAGACACCATTTGGAAAGAAGAGACAGAGCAAGGTAGTTGAAAAAAATATTGGGATACTGAGGATGAAAGAAGATTAAAAAAAAAGGCAGAAAAGCAGCAATGAAAGAATGATTGATTCTTCTTTTCATTTAGCAAATCTGAACGATAAAGTCTTGAAAAAAGAAGATAACTGAAAAGCATGCAGTCATCCAAAAAGGTTATTGTCCTCTTGATTTATATAATACAGTTTTCCACTTTGAGTAGTAGTTCTCCCTGGATTCACTTTAATTTATATGTTGTCTAATAAAACTTAGTCCTAGTAGAATGGCCATCTTTACTGAGAGAGATGGAATAAATCCATTGAAGATGAGTGTCAGTAAATTGGAATAATATTCTAAAAGACTGTTACCCATTTTTCAAGTTTACTTGAAGTCTTGACTACATATATATGATAATTTAATTCCCTCAGGGAACCTATTTTCATCATAACCCAGCCACCATATCTCTCATCTATCTTCTTTCATTTCATGATGAGACCAGCTTAGAGAACTATCACTAAAAATAAGACAACCCTTTTTAAGCTGTGAGCAAACCACATGAAGGAAGAGTAGCCTGGCAGAAATCTGACTCTTAGCAGCAGCAATCAACCAAAGCAACACGTGGCTTTCCAAGAACCTGCAAACAGTGCTGTAAATGAGGTTTAACTAGTACACATGAAGATCAACAGCATCGCATTGAAGTTTCTCAGCATGAAGAATTTATGTGGGTATTCAACTGACATTGCAAAGGAGCCTTTTATGAAGCTGACATGAAACAAAATTCCAGCAAATACATAAGCAATCATGTTTTTCTCATTTTAGCTCAGTTTCTGTCTCTCTTAATGCAAAACATGAGTCGTTCCATTAGATCTAGTGGTGTGAGTCCATGTTGCAGAAATCTTTGACAAATCAGGCTGACAGAAACAGAATTAGAAAATAAACAACAAAAACTAGAGGGTGAAAGGATGAATCCTAGCCAACACAGTCAAAGTCTTGTCGTACGTGATTACTGTCCCACTCTGGAAGTAGCTTCATTACTTTTGTGGTTACTAGCAATAAGGTAAACTACTAATAACTTGTTGTTAGCAAGGTGTAATGGAGATATTTTGCTGAATTCATGAGGCACAGAACTAAAAACATAGGCAGGGAATCTGATACAAACAATCATGGTATCTGCAATATCACCTTTCTCAGCACAGAGGTTGAGGAATTTCAAAGTATACCACTCACACAGCTGAAATATAAAATGTGGCCTCAACTATTTATAATTAACTATTCAGGCACATTGCAAAGTAATTTCAGGGTGACAGTGGCTCAGTCAAAGCTTTTTTTATTTTAGATATTTAAAGCCTAAAGCACACAGAAAATTATCACTACCATCAAAACTTGAGGCAAAAAGATTGTACTAGTTTATTAAAAACGATTCTTCTGACAAAATAATTTTAAAAAATCAAGTTCTTTACTTTCTTTTTCCCAAGAGGCCTAGAGTGTTTTGACAATTTTAAGAAGGATTAAGTCCCCTAACTAGTAGCATTCTTATTCATGAATTTCTTGATTTTCATGACAGAAACAAATTACAACATAAAGTATGGGACAGAATTTAAGGTTTATATTGAATATAAGAAAGGCAGCAGTGACATTTATAATGAGGGATGAGCAATGTAAGCTTTTAACAAGCCAAGTTACTGCAAATGGCTTTTTTTGGACTAAACTCCACACTAAACATGATAGCAACTTGAGCAGGTATTTCAACTCTGATCAACAAAACCTAACAACAGCATTCCACAGTACTGCCTGCAAACTTCCAAGAGAAAGAGTGCCATACTTTCATATGGGTGACAAAAGCTTTATGGAATACTTCAGCCCTGCCAATCATGTAAGAAGGAAAAACATCCCAGAAGACTCACAGGTGTGTCCAAGCAGCTGCCAGTTGCCGAATAAATTTGAACCATACCACTGGTGCCTCAAGAAAATGTTTAACAAAATCTCATAGGGAGTTCTGAAATAAGAGAATTATTACTATTACCTTTAATGAGACACGGTTTTGTGAGACAATGTTGATCCGAATTTTGTTTTTCTTTATTCTGCAAAATGGAATCAGAAGAAGGGTGGGTAGAGAAGGGTGCAAGTCCAACACCACATCTGAAATTCAGTAGCAACTATAGTCTGCCTCCAAATCTAAATTATGAAGGCTGCTTGTCTTTAACAAAGTCCATGTAAGAATTTAAGATATGCAGAGACATTACAGCCTGATTCTGCCACTGTTAATCATTCTGAACACTTTTCATTCCTCCTCTGAGAACCAGAAATCTAGGCATAATTTTAATAGCTTCTGCATGTTGCCTTCTGGGAATTTCTTGAGTATGAGCACTATATTTTTAATATAAGTACATCCAAAAGGAGATACTATCCTATTTAATTAAGGACATCATTCTCCAAATGATTCTTCAAATGAGTATCTCTCATTCTATGTTTCCTTATTACACATTCCAGGAATGTTCACGATTTTCCAGATGAATTTTCTAGGTCCCCATGGTGAAAAATGCAGATCCGGTAATCAGAGAGACTGTCAGTGGGTTTGTAATAGGGCCGATAATTTGAAGCACTTATTGCCATGAAGTCAATCCTTGCTTTAAACCAAAGACTAGAAGAATCCATGTGAGAGATAAGGCAGACTTCAAAGTAAAATATCTGATTTTAGGCAGAGGTATTAATAGCTCTAGCTTAGAATTCTCTTTTATAATTTCTGTCTCACAGACTGAACTTTAGAGCTGCAAAGATGACTGTTCTCCCCCCGGAAAACTCCTTTCCCTTCCATAAAAGGTAATTATCTTCATACTCAGCTCAAACAAATAATTTTATTGCCAAAACAAGTGCAACACAATAAAGCTTTTACTTTTTTCTTCCATTTTTATGAAGTCAGACAAGATGATTTGTTTAATTTATAGGGCCACCGTTATAAAATTTAAGGAAACTGTGGTCTGTTAGAATAAATCTGCCAGAGGTGGTGGCATGAAGCTCCCAGTGACCCGACAGCCCAGTGATAAATGTGCTCATGTCAGTGTAGATAGTTTTTACATGAGCCTCTCCATTACTGGCATGCTGGAAAGTCACCTACTGGAGTCATGTCACTATATGCAAAATATTTAACATTATGTGGGAAAGCAAGAGAAAACTCAGATACATAACTCGCATGCAGTCACAGTGAGTAGAAATCTTCTAAGAAAATAATAAAATTCTCAGCATGTTATCTGTGTTCTTCATCTTTGATTCTTTATTACCCTCGACAGAGGTTCACCATTTCAGCTGAAGGCTGTCCCAGGCCTAAGATAACTGCTATCAGCATATTTCTTTCTATCTTTTCTACATGTAAGGATTGAAGGGAAGTTCTCTTTGTTCATGCAGAATTTTTTTTGAAGGTAACCTTTAGAGGTTAGCTTCCCAGTTTTCCTTTGCGTGGATTGCTAATACCTCATTCTTGTCTTACAGCCCTTAGTTTTTATGTCTTTGAAGCTCAGCTTGCTGTATTTTAGATGGAAGAAAGGGTTGTCTAGATTTACAAATTAAATCAATTCTAAGCCAACATTTTCCACTGCTGCAATATCTTCTTCTGACAGCTCAAAAGTGGATTGCATGTCCTCGGAAGGATAAGTTATATGACAGTAACAAACAAAGCAGCAAAAAATCTTTACTCCTGAGGAAAACAAATTTTTCCAGAGACCTGAATATCAACAATATTGCTTTCCAATTCCAGTCTTTCAAAACAGTGATGAAATTATTGTCTCTGAATTAATAGTCTCTTAGGAAACTGGCTACTGTTTGTAGTGGTTTTGTAGGTTTTAAAGAGAGAAGGAGGCTCTTGTTTGTCCTCTCTGAAGGTACTTACACAGTGCCTTAAAGTACAAACCCAAACAGCCATGTATTTCCCAAGGGAATGTTTTATTCAACAGTGAAATGTTCCCACCAGAAATCTTTTTGCTAGTCTTGAAATATATTTATGCTTTTTTTTCTTTCCTCCCTGCCTTTCCCCAGGGACTGAATTCATTACTATCTTAATGGTAATGTCCTGACTTCTTTTAAAGCTTTGTGAAGGAAATGTGGCTTTGTGCTAATTATTTTCTGTTCTTAAACAGTCACAATAGCAGAGTCTGGTTAATGTATTCATCGAAGGAATTATTTAAGCTCCATTTCAGTCCCTCATTATAAATGAACAAAAGAAACAAAAAGTGATTTGCACTCAAGAATTACAGCATGAAGTGTCCCTCAACAAAACCACCAGCTACTAACATCTTGGACAGATATTACCAATGATGGGGATAAATTTGTAAAGCATGCACACGCCTACACTTGACCCACAGTGTACCAACAAGANTGGAATTAAAGCAGACTGTGGGGATAAAAAAGGCAGACTCCTACAAAAGCAAACAAATCAAAGTTACAAAATTCCTTTTAAATCCTGCTGATTTAGAACCTTCTATATGGCTGTAGTTAACACAACTTGCACTGAGGTTCATGAACTAGAGCTGGAATTATATTTCAGAATATTATCTAATTTCTCATTTACAGAATACACAAGAGATACTTAGATGAGTATGGCTTCTGTTCTTCATGAAAATTACTTTTTTAAAAAAAGTACTGTGCTTTGAGCAAGACTGTGTGCAAAGACAAGACAGATTTGCTTTCCAGAACACGCCAAACAAATATTGTTAATTAAAATCCTTGGAAGCAGACACAGACATTTCTATCACACAAAGGTAAAGAAAACCAAAAGGTAAAGTCTGAAGAACTCATTTTCTTCCACTTCTTTCATTATCTCACTTGATTGACCATCAACAGGTATGGAATGGTTAACTCAACTGTAATTATTCAGAGGATGCATCAGTTTTAAAATGGTCAGAATCAGTACATGCCATGGAGTGAGTAGCAGCTTCAGAAATTATTCTGCAAGCTTCAGTATGTTCCAATGCACCTTGTCACTGATCTGCAATATCTTCCTAAAGGCCAGAATAGATAACAAACTATGTCAAATTGCATGAACAAATAATCATCTGGGATTAGCAAGAACAGTCATTCCCAAATATTATATAATCAGAAGTACCTGATTTCAAAGTATTATTAGCATAAAAGGAAGCATGAAATACAATTTACCATTGTTTTGCCACATATATCATAATGAGCTATACTTGGGCTATCACAAACTTATTTCTCTTGGCATTTTTAGGTATGTTACAAAAAATGCTACTAATAAAACTTTCCCATAGTAAGGAAATAACAAATGACAAATATGCATCCAGGAAAATAATTGCCCATCCAATTTAAAAGTCATTATTTTTCTTCTTCTTTGAATCCTGTTGCTCAGAAGGTTTTTTTTTTTTA
>VWZG01002913.1:42444-63574 GCA_013396735.1 Grallaria varia | reverse complement strand
CTCCCCCATGACATGGGGGTGTCCATGGAGAAGATCACCATTTCTGTGATTTTATTAAAATCATTGAAAGCTTCTCCCTAAAGAGTGTTGAATGAGCATCCTAAAATCCAAGAGATTTGAGAGCATTCAGCATTCTTCATGTCAATCATGAAATTCCATGCTTATTTAGCATATTCTTCTCAAAATACATCAGATAGCAAACCTGCCATTCTCCCCAACAATTGTTAACTAAAAATCCATCTACCTTGTTATATCACTAACATTCTATATGAAAAAAGTTATTCCTGTGCTGATGCTCTTAAACGACTTCTTCCAGGGTGCCGATCTATTCAGCATGAAGTAAAGAAACACCTTTTAAAAAGGAATAATTATTTCTGAAGTAAATACCTGTCAGTAATAACTTAAACATTCTCTAGACACATAATTTCATCACACAGTCCATTAACTTTCCCCCTTCTTAGCCTATCATGTTATTGGCATTATCTTGTAATCTTTATGTGCCATAGGAATATTTCAGCCTTTAGCCTTTAGGTTCCTCATTAGTTCTTATCTGATACCTCACATTCTCTGTGTTTAAATAAAATCATGCTACGGGGAAAAAAAAGGAAAATAAATTCATCCATTCTTTTTGATTGACAGTCAGAAAATAACTGAAGATTGAGAGGAGGAAGACAACATCCTGTAAGAAAGCCCCTTTGTTTCCTAGAAAGACTGTAATTAAGTTGCAGTTCATAGAAACATATGAACATAAGAATTGTCAAAATGTATCTCACTAGGAACCTAAATCCTGTAAAAGAGCCAAAGAATACTGCTTCAGGGGAAGAAAAATATTATGTTACAACAAAATAGGTGATTATATATGCTATTACAAGGAATGCACTAGTTCCTCACCTAAGCAGCAGTTAACAAAGGTTTCTATAAAACAAGAACAATAAAATTAATAGATTCAAACAGATAAAAGGAAACACTTTTTTAAAAACATCTTAGAACAAAATAGTACAAAGACCTTTAATTCTTAAAAAAAAAAAAAAAGAAAAGAAAAAGGCCACTTTATGCATTTCTTTTCCCAGATATTTTGGCCCAGGATTGTCTCTCACAGCTGATGGCGCAGCAGTAGTGCATGTCTGTTCACCTCAGCCACGAGTCCGATTGTCACAGGGCAGGTCATGTCACTCCAAAGGTGACTACAGACTGAAGATACATAGGTCTACCCTTGACTTTTTGTGAAATGGCACCTGCAGCACTTTTCCTTGGGCAACAACTATCAGTTTTGCTAAGTTTTGTGCTTGTCCAGGGATCTCTTCTTGATTTCTGCTAAGGAGTTTGGCATCTGGTTTTTTAGGAGGGTAATGAGAGGAGTTTAAAATATACCTGCACCCAAAGCAGCAGGTCCCCATTCAGAAAATATGTAGTGCAGAACATTGCTGCTTTGGTATTCCCTAGCCTCAGTTTAAAGCTGTTCAATAGCTTATTAATTTGTGACTGATGCTGCAAATTCAGCAGACATCTTCATTGTGCTTCCACAATGCAAACCATAGCTTATTTTTTCCCTGAGAGGTGACAACTATTTCAGAAGCCATTGATGTATATAAGGAGATTAATTTGTTCCATCTGATTTGTATTCCCCAGTAGCCATCAACACTGAATGCAATTTACCGTCATGTTGCCCAACTGTCTCAAGCTACCTGCAGTAGTCTTTTCATCAGCAAATTTGGCCACTTCACTATTCAAATCCCTTCTTTCAGTAATCGCATGAACCCTCATTATTTAGGAAGAGAATTCACCTCTAGGTAAATTAACGGAGAGCTCCAGTTAGCAGCCTGCCCATGAAATCAGGCATAGGGGATAAATTTTTATGTATGTGGCATTCTTACCTATATATGCACATAAAAATCACTGCAGCTGCCTTCTTCTCCATCAATACAGCAACACGTTTCTAAGGTGCAATACCGTCATTATCCTTTTCTTAGCTGTTTGGTGAACAAACAGATTCAGGCCTCCAATGCCTGAATATGCTTCTGCTATTCTGTGGTATTAACTAGTCAAGTGCTTGCTTTTAGCACGTGGAACTCAGGAGGCCTTTAAGGTTCAAATAGTTCTTAGTGTAGATGTATCAATGTCATTCGAACCCAGGTTCATGGCCAGGAAGTTAATGTGGACAGGCATATGTCCAACAACTCAATGATGAGCTGTGTGACCTGCCCAGGGTCAAGAAAGGAGTCAACAATGGAGCTCATAGATTGACTCAGACCTACAATAATCCTTTAAGTATCCTTCTGCTCTGGAAGAGCCACTAGTCTATAAGGTGAATTATATGAAGTACTTCTGGCACCTTCTGTAATCCAGATATTGTGTGGATACTCTGTCTTCCATAAGGTTAATCCTATCTTTCTGTACCTGGACTGCATTAATGCATCCCACAGAATCACTGTTCAAGACTGTGCGGATGTCACAGTCATCATTACAATGGCTGCACCTCCTAAAGTCATGCAGAGCAATTGATGGACTGCACAGTTAGAATATGGAATATCTGAAAACCTCATAAGTCTGCTGTGAGTGTGATTTATAATACAGTATTGCAATTGTGTCAGAAAACATAACAACATGCCAATTTCATTTCAGAAAGTCAGTAAATTTCATAATCCTCTTAATTCCAACTTCCCTCTGCTTCTGTCCAGATTTCTTTCATCTTTTAACACATTTCAGTCCAAGTCCTTGTGCAAAGAAACAGAATTAATCAGTCAGTGAATGTCATTTGCAATTGATACTAGCAAGCTTTTCCCCAGAGATGTTGAGACAGGCCCCCAGAAAGAGTCTATAGGGCAAGGGGCAGGCAGGATTCTGTTGTGGGGAGATTTATACACTGAAGAGGGAGAGACAAGGAAAAAGAAAATAGCAGCAGTTCTTCCAAAGCACTCTATGTCAATATCATCCCAACACTTGAAGGGAGAATTTCATATTCATGAAGGCTGTCAATCAATTCACAGGCTGGAGACGTATGTCCAAAGGCTTGCCACAGCTGATAGCTACAAGGTCATGCAGGTTTTACTACAGTGTGTGTTCCATCTTGACTTTAAAATGTTACCTCTAGGTAACATGTCAAGGTCACTTGCTCTGTGGCAATAAGTCTTTATCTGCAAGGTCTTCTTCATTTGGTTTAAAGTGACAATGTCAACTGACAGCAGAACTGTCTAGCACCTCCCCACAATTTTTTCAGTTGCACACTATTTTGTAATGGCCAGTAAAGGACTGACACTAAAAACAGCTCTGTGTCTTTTGTACTCCCATGTAATGATTCCAAGATCAGAGTCTCTGATGTTGAGAATTTATTAAACTACTCAGAGAGACTAGAATAAGCACAAGGGTGACTGGGTGCAAAATAAGGTTCTTATTTTTGCAGAGGCTGGAAGAAAACCTGCTAAAATCTTGCCCACATATGAAAGGGAGCATACATACATGATTTTCCAGTAAAGCTCATCATAAAGTATGTCAAAATTTTGTCTACATTCAAATTATCATTTATCCTAACAGACACACACACATAAAATAAAAATAAAAGAAAAAAAAAAGAAAAATAAAATTAAAGCTTCCCCCAAACGCAGTGTTCTTTATGTAAAACTCAACACTAGGCATGCAGATGACATTCAAGAAGCAATGAAGAAGGGTATTTCATGCTCTGTGAGATCTCTGGCTTTTATATTCAGTATAGGCTTTTATTTATGCAGAAAACTTGCACTTCAATTCTCTCAGACCATGAACAAGTTATGTATTAATAGGGAGGAGATAAAAAAAAACCCCAAACAATTTCTCAAATCTTAAAAGGAACAAAGTCACTTGGAAAAAAGTCAGAGCAGTGAGGAACAGAGGAACAGACTGAGAGA
Organism: Grallaria varia; assembly: GCA_013396735.1. Lineage (NCBI taxonomy): Eukaryota > Metazoa > Chordata > Aves > Passeriformes > Formicariidae > Grallaria > Grallaria varia. The sequence continues at coordinate 59,693 of VWZG01002913.1, read as the reverse complement.
CACACATATGTATGCTGCTGTTGCATGGCACCACACCTTCAGGGATTAGCACCACAACTACATTTCTTAAAACACCTCACACTTGGAAAAGTACAAAAAATAACTACAACACGATTATTCAAGAGGGCAAACAAAATTTAGCAGACAGAATAAGGACAGACTGAAATAGAAACTTGCAGATTGAAACTCAAGGTAGGTATCTGAAGTTTTTTCATAATAATACTCTAAAGGCATTAGTTTGAGGGTTCTAGGTTTGGGAAATGATGAATACCTGTAGGAAAGACAGAGAAGGCACTGCAGTGACAAACAACATATACTTCCAAAGTATGTATTTTGACCTCCTTTTAATGAGTGTGGAATTAAGGCTGAAGAGACAGTGAACAGTTATCAATCTACCAGGACATCAGAAAGTTGCACTATGAGTAGACTTTTCTTTCTGCTGTAACACAAAAGGCACTTAAGACAAGATGAAAAACTAAGGTTACTGTATGAGACAGAAGGATTTCATGGAGGTAGGAATCCACTGACTACAGCCTTGATCTTACCAAGCTGTTTGGGCCGCAGCCACAGAAGACAAATACTCCGTGAATGGCCTGTGCAATACAAGACTGATCCTGTGTGACCAGCCCAGGGTCAAGCAAGGAGTCAACAAGGGAGCTCATAGGACAACTCAGACCTAGAATAATTTTTTAAGCATCCTTCTGCTCAGGAAGGGAGTAAGCAGGGCCGCTTGTCTATAAAGTGAATGATATGAAGTACTCCTGGTACTTGGTACTGAGTCACACTCATCTTCCAGCAGACAGAGGGGCCTAATAGATAACCTTTTCTTGTCTCCACAGCTTCAGAGCCACCCCTGCCCTTCAGTTTACACAGCTTCTATTTAAAGTATCTATGAGTTATTGCTTGCACAGACTGTACTTGCACTTGGACTTGCAATGCAAGTAAAGAAGGAAAGAGGATTAGGACTGATGTCTCTGTAAAGGATATGAAGACTTCCTTAAGACCCATAAAATAAAAAATAAAAAAAACCAAAACAGGCTTTTAAGTAAAGATAAAGAATTATTACACAGAAAATGTGCACATCAATCCTCTTAAACCATCAAAAAGTTATGTACATCAGCAGAGCAGAAGCAAACTGTACTGGCACATGGGGGATGTCTATAGAAACTGTCTGCTTGCTCCCAGACTCTCAGCCTAATGACTGTGTCCAATACCTGCATTCTCATTAGGTGAAATACATACTTAAACAGAGACAGAAGTTCATAAGAGGAACTTATGAACTTAGGTCATATTTAGGTAAAGCCTTCTTACAATTACCTCAGTCTTCACTGCAGCTACAAAACCTTAACAGAACAATTACAAATGAGTTTGCTTTGCATTGAGATAAATGTATATTTCCAGTGTTGAGTTTTTTTCCCCCAAGTATATCTAAAAATACAGCAATCATTCATTATACTTTTGATACTGGTAAGACTGTGAAGAGTCCAATGTACAGTTCTATCCTCTTCCTTAAGAGTATCAAGAATGTGGTTCCTTTTCTTCTTGTGTGCAAGATGGCCTCCCAGCCTGAAACCTAAAGCTGATTGGTCTCAGTGTGCTTTTCTCACTCCTGTTTAAGATATTCTACACCGTAATGATATAAACCACTTCACACATCCATGTCCTGAAATGTTTTATGCAGTATAAAGGAAGTAGGTACAATATCATTACTGAGGAGAATTACATAATACATTCTCCATAAATCATTTCAAAACCAATTGCCACAGTTGTGAATCTGTCTTAATTTTGTGGATTAATCTTAATCTTGTAATACAAATGCCATTCTTCAGTGTACAACAAAATCTATCAGCACTTACATGCCCTGAACGGTACATTTAGCATTGCAAAGTACAATATATGATTAATTGGCTATATGCACATGCAATAGACCAATGTTCACCAAATTCCATTCTGTGGTTTGCCCTTTAGTGCCTTATATATAAATATAATAAGTAGAAATAATCAACACCCCATTTTGGTATGAAATTGATTTTTAAGGTATGCCATTTTTATACAGAAAGTTGCATTCTGCATTGCAGTGAAATGTCTCACCTCAACAGCTACACAGCTTGAGATTGATTTATTTTGTACCTGGAAAAGACAAACTTGGAATCAGCAATTAAGATTCTGTCCCTCCAGAAAGACTTCATGTCAGCAGTTGCCATTCTTGCCAACATGAAAGATCTCTCCTCATAATCATGCAGTTAGGCAAATGCACTCCTGGGGAGGGAAGGGAACAGGTGAGAATACAGATAAAAGAAGAGGTGTTTTTTTAAAAACAGATGAGGTTAAAAGATCATAGCTTTTCATATAGCAGAAGCGGCTGTCAGAATAATATGATCTTCCTAAGAAATTCCCAGCCATCACCAGAAGAATTTATAGTCACAGTCTGATGTGTTGAATCTGGCACAGCTGGTCCAGGTAAGGCAGTTTCTCCTTAGCTGTTTCTCCCTCCTACACATCACAGGGTATTGCCCACTCATAGCTAGAGTATTGTGTCACACATGCTCTTTCACCTCAGTTCAGGTTTGAGCATTAGCAGAAGTACTTAGTAGCAGTGCTCTTCCAAACTGCTTTCACCAGCCTGGTCATAAATCGTAAAACTATTGCTGCAGCTACACAACCAGGCTTGCTTACTCTCAGACCCCACAGAATGCTTCAGGATGGTTTGCATCCACCTCCAAGGGCTCTGAGCTTGTAAAAACTGTTTCCAGTGCTGCAGGGAACATTATGCCAGTGTTCAACACAGGCATCCTGCCATGTCATATAGGGGTCCTTGAACATAAAATGTAAGCCATGTTTCAGAGACACAATCCAAAATATTTCTTGCTGACACTATGCTCAAAAAAAGGGAAAGGGGCAAATAAACTGGTAGATTTGTGGATTTTTCCCCTCATAGATAAGAGACTAAAAATTTTAAGATTTATTTTAAGATTTATATGTGCCCATTGCTACTCCTTTCTCCTGCCCTTCCACCAGAGGATGACAGGTCTGAGTAGGTATAAGTTCACCTACTTGTAGGGAGCACTCTATAGTCTTAAGGGTGAGCATGCAAAACTGCTCACAACTGTAGTGCCATGAGTTTGCTGCAGACTAAAGGCATAGAGTAATTTTTCAAGTGTTTGAGGGGTTTTAAGTTGAAGCATTTTTCTCTTTTGCATTTTCCAGCTAATTTACCAGCATGAATTGAAAGCTGCTTCATGGGAAGATATGCAAGGAAGACATTAAGGTTGACATCTGTAAAATAGCACCTGTCAGGCTCAGTACAGGAAGACATCAGGTTTCCACAAAAATTCTGGGTGCCTAGCCTTCACAGCCCAGTCTCAGCTAAGACCAGTGTCCTCTGGTCACTGTCAAGGAGATACACAAGAAGAGCTGATGACAGCATCAACTTCAGGAACATGCCGGCTAGTCTAGGAGCTAATCTACCGCATGTCACCCAAATGTATCCCCCTTTCATAAGACCTTCTGTTCATTTACTCATGGCCTGTTCATATATCAGAATACAGAAGCATTTTGCATTCTAGACATACACACCCTGCTGGGGCTGCAGGGGCTTGATGGGGTTACTAATGGGTCAGGGAAATTAAATCCTACTTTTCAGCCCTTTACACACTGGGAAAGAATGGGGAAATTGTGCTTCTCATGCTCTGAACAATAACCATAAAATTTCATACAGTGTAGCAGTTTCTCAAGATCTAGCAATGGAATTTTTTATTATTGCTTTTGAAATAAAATTATTTGAAAAGCTTCCTGTATCTATCAATGACACCAGGAAGAAAGTATTAGCCTTCTGTGCAGCAGCAATTTCCATTGAATTAACCAATGTGAAAATCGTGCTAGGAAGCAGAGACATTTCCACAGATGTCAGGGTTGTTCCCACTGAAATACTCCATAGTTGTTCTCTGAAGTGAATGTAGTCAGAAACTTGAGATTAATATACTCCTAGTGACACTATGAACATGAAATGAAATGAAATTAAATTAAATTAAAGTAGTTTCTGTGTTTTCGACGCATAAAGTTGTGGTCTGAAAAACTGCATTCAATATGGAAATGTAACTAGCAGTTCTTGTCTGTGTCAGGGACTTTTTTGTAAACATTTTGCAATTTGTTAGTAAGGGCTTTCCTAGGGACTCTATGCAATATGAATATTAGTGTATGTTTTACTGTTAGTAAAGGTGAGGTCTTATTGTTTTACAGGTCCCTTGAGGACCCAGTGATAAGTTACCNAGAAAAAAAAAAAAAGAAAAAAAAGCTGTCATTTCATGTAGAAGATTCCTTTTGCATCATTCCCAGGAAACTGCCTTCTACAGTACATGCCTAAATGCAAGCTTTCACCCCTCCCCTCAAGGTGTTTGGCTGATGCTTAGTGGCTATCTCCATCTCCTACAGCTTTCTTCTCGGGGTGCCTATGGGGGGCCCTAGCTGGTCTGGGGTCTCGCTGAAGTAATTGGACTGTGCTAGGAACTTCTGCATACCATCAGGGTGATATATACGGGGGGAAAGGCTGCAACACCAGAACAGAAACCTGGTCTCTAAAGTGATGAGTCATGGTTTACCAACATGCCCAGTCTGTGTGTCCAATTAAGAATTATTTATGTATAGAGAGGCCAATGGGCCATGGACATGTGTTGATACTGAGGTCTATATAAGCCGTAGTTTCTGCTATAATAAAGGGCTTTCTGGTTCCTCTTCCTGAAGAAGACATGTCACTTCTTGACCTATCTCCATTTCTGATCTCAGAACCATAAAGACACTGAATAAAAGAGCCATCAAACAAGTTGGGTGGGAAGGGACCTCTAGAGGGCATATAAGTCTAGCCCTCTCAAACCAGCATCAACTTTGTAGANAAGTTACCCATAACATGTGAGAAGATGACTGTATGACAGTCCCTGCATTCCCTCATTTCATATGATAGATCAGACGCAATCCCTTCTCAATACTGCTGTCTTGTTCTCAGTTACTTTAACCCCTATTTGCTTTTATGGAAACTGAAGCAATCCCACTTCCTTCAGAGTGAAAAGTCTGTTCTGCTGCTTTCACAAAGAGCTCCATGACATTTCCAGGTCAGGGAATGGGGGCATGTACCAGTATCTCTCTCTATTGCAGAACATTTGCCAGTATCTGATTCACAGCATGATGGCCATTCCACGCTGTGCTTAACTGCAGCCTGGCCTCCTCTGTCTGTTGAGAGTTTCTACGATGCACATGAGTTTATCCACCACATCTGGAAAAAAAAAAAAAAAAAAGAAAAGAAAAAAAAAAAAAGAAANAAAAAAAAAAAGAAAAAAAAGCTGTCATTTCATGTAGAAGATTCCTTTTGCATCATTCCCAGGAAACTGCCTTCTACAGTACATGCCTAAATGCAAGCTTTCACCCCTCCCCTCAAGGTGTTTGGCTGATGCTTAGTGGCTATCTCCATCTCCTACAGCTTTCTTCTCGGGGTGCCTATGGGGGGCCCTAGCTGGTCTGGGGTCTCGCTGAAGTAATTGGACTGTGCTAGGAACTTCTGCATACCATCAGGGTGATATATACGGGGGGAAAGGCTGCAACACCAGAACAGAAACCTGGTCTCTAAAGTGATGAGTCATGGTTTACCAACATGCCCAGTCTGTGTGTCCAATTAAGAATTATTTATGTATAGAGAGGCCAATGGGCCATGGACATGTGTTGATACTGAGGTCTATATAAGCCGTAGTTTCTGCTATAATAAAGGGCTTTCTGGTTCCTCTTCCTGAAGAAGACATGTCACTTCTTGACCTATCTCCATTTCTGATCTCAGAACCATAAAGACACTGAATAAAAGAGCCATCAAACAAGTTGGGTGGGAAGGGACCTCTAGAGGGCATATAAGTCTAGCCCTCTCAAACCAGCATCAACTTTGTAGACAGATCCTGGACAGGGCAAAAGGAGAGAGAGGCAGGGAAAAGCTGTGAAGAATGAAAGAAAGGGTAAGGAGAAACAGACAACAACAAACACAGAAAAAAAGCTCATTTCCATTCCTATTCATCTAAGAAACAAAAAGCTTACACAGAGAAGCAAGAAAACATTTAAATATCACTAGACTTTTTATTCACTCAAATTTTCTGACAGTTCAATGGAACCTCTGGCCTGACAACCAGTCAGGCAGAACGCTTCCAGTTCCCACAACAGATGCTCTCCTTCTCAAACACACATTTAAGATTCACAGTACTAATTCTGCTTATACACAGACAGCTTGTAGAAACTGACTTTTCCCACCATCCCAATGTTGCTTTTTTCCCTCTGGCAAGGCATAACTTCATGACTGCCTCATGTATACTCTTCAATGCATTCACTTACAAAGGCAGCTGTGAAGCTCAAGATTTCTGGTTGTAGGCTGAACGTATCACACAAAGCAGGAAAGAACATCATATGCTCTTATTCGCACAGCAGAATGAAAAAGGTAAGGTGAGAAAACCACTTAAAGTAGAGAGACACAGATATATGGATTCAGCCTTGCAGAACTGACTGTCATCCATGCGCAGGAGCAAAACATAACCTCTTATGAATTTGAATCAGTCTTCTCTGAACCTACTAATAACCTAATGAATTGAGAATTGGGTTAAATCTTGTATTTGTATGGATTTCTGTATAGTACTTGAGCCTTTAGATGCAATCTCTACTTTAAAAGTTTATTTTCTTATTTTCTGTTTCTTAACAAAGATATTTTATATGGTACCAGTACGTGTCTGTCAACTCAAAGTTCCTTAATGAGTCCAAAGTTTCTGGGGAAATGATGGACGAATAGTTTATTATATCCATTTGCAAAAGAAAAAAGATGAACAACTTTAAATTGAACTTAGTTTGTAGTGCTCAGTAAGTGCGGAAGGAAGAGGAGGGAATGGAGCTAGGGAGATGAATATTCATACCATTTCATCATCAGAAGGGGCCACTCCCCTCACCCAACATGGGGAGTTTGAAAGAGGGCTTTTCCATGGGTCGGAGCTGGTCCAGGAGTCTCAGCTGCTGCCAGCAACTGCTCCTCACCAGCAGAACAACAGCAAGCCAGGAGCCACTGCTGCCAGTAGCAATTCCTGCTGCTGGGACCGAAGCACAGCTGGGAACTGCTGTCTCACTGCACAGCCAGGATGGAAGCAGCCTAAGGGTCATCTTTGTCCCAGCCACCACCACAGTCTGCCACCGCTTGGAGCCTCTGGTGCCACAAATAGAGTGACAATGCCTCACTCATGTTGCCATTGCCAAGTCAGCATTTCAGCAGAACAACCTCTGATTCAAATGAACTAGCTCTCCACGTTTTTGCTTTACCGCTCTTGTTCCTGTGGTTTTATTTTAGTCTTTGTTCCCCTGGCGGGCAAAAAGTGGGGAAGGGAAGCTGGTGGGGGGTGGGGGAGGAAGGAAGAGACTAGAAGTGTTTCACTCTCTGTTGTCTGTTGATTTTGCTGTCATGTCCTTGTTGGTAAACTGTTATTTTTTTTTCATTTATACTCCTCACATTTTGCCTCACTGTATTTGGTGAGAATTAAAAGTGGGAAGGGAGTTCATTTTATTGGAGTTCCTGCCCAAATATTTGCCTCTAAACCAAGACAAATGTTGATGATGGTTAATTCCATGGACAGCACTACATCTGTGATATGTGTTACAGTTGTGGTAATAATTTGCCCTGCTTGGTGATGTCCTGAGAAAACTAGTGTTCTTCCTTACCCACTTGTTCTTCAGTTTCCTAAATCAAAGTGGTGACTTTTGTCAATGCAAAAGGTTTTGGAAAGGTTTTTAAAACATTTTTAAAAGTGAGACCAGGTGGTTGTTTTCTGTACATAGAACCATTGGGTAGGACATGGAAATTAATTTCTTTTTCCTCAAGATTTCTAACAAGCATTTAACTTAATGAAAATGCCACCTAAAAAAAAAAAAAAAAACAAAAAACAAAAAAAAAAACACCAGCCTCTTTGAAAGACCTCTTCATATTAGTTTACTAGTTTAAAGATTTGGGTAGACAGAGGTATTTTTTTAAATGTTAATTTCTCAATCCTTTCAGTAAGAAAAATTAGAAATTGGGAGATAATAGGGATGTCAGACAAAGTCTAGGGCTTAAGTTATTTTCCTCTCACCTTCTACATGAATAAATATTAGCCATCCAGTATATTTCTTTCAGTGTATTACATTCTCAGTTGTTAACCACATACCAATTAAAACACAAAGTCAATGGGAGACAAGAATTGCCCCATGACTAGACTGTAGGAGGGTGCACTTATGCTAATCTGAAGTGCTGGGCAAGTCCAGATAACACATGAGATAATTAAAAAACATTAGAAAGAGGGCTTCATTTTTCTGCATTTTGCAAGAAGCTTTAATGACTCCCAGGGCATTAGAACACAGCATGTATTTTGTTGAGAGAACACAAACCCAGTGTTAGAACAAAATAATTGTTTGATTAGACTGTGGAGATCGATGAAAAGAGAAAAGGGGGATTAATATTCATTTTGCATTGTCTGAATAGCCTAAAGGAAATATAATTTAATTAAGTCTATGTATACTTTTAAGAGACACCATGTTCATAGCTAAAGAAGAAAAGGTCTGCATTCTCAGGCAGTTAAGCAGGAAGTGTGCTGATCCTCAGTGTCTTTTCACCAAAATAAATAAATAAAAAGGACCATATAACTGATTTTCTAAAGGCAGTTGAGAACAGTTTGCATGAATTGTATGGTGAACAGCATTGTAAAAGCAAAATAATGGGAAGATAGTACCCTGAACTTAAATAACGTACAGACAATGGGCCCAGGAAAATTGAATACATTGGCTCACATGCATTGAGGTAATATTCAGAAGCAGGACTTCTACTAGAAAATTTTATAAAGTACTCTGGAGTTTATGGGGATGCATTTGTGTGTAAATAATCATGTTCAAATTGGGACTGTGGCCCTGCCATAGGAGTAGTTGATGCCCGTTCTATTTTCTTCTTGTTCCAGAAAAACATCTTGATGGGCTCAGCAGGAGAGCAATTCTGAGCATACAGCAAAGTCCTAATAAGATCACAGCCTAGTGGAAAAGCAACCACAAAGATGTAAAGGCATGGGGTTAAAAATCCATGGATCCATGACTTCTGTGAGTACAGCTGTGGAAACCAAAGCTGCAGCTGCCTTCTGGTGCCTGCCCAGAGCTAATACAACCTCCTGGGCCTTCCCAGGTCAGCCACAGAGACCTGAAGTCCTGCAAAGGATTTGGCTCTTTTTTACTGAAGAAAAAAAAAGCATCTGTGAGACAGAGAGACCTTCTTGTGAAAAAAGGAGTGAAAACCTAGGGATGACCTGGTAATTATCTGAGATAAAACCATGGAAGGATGCTTGCGGAAGGAGGAAGGGACAATGCTGAGGAAAAGTGTTTTTTATTTAAAAGCATATACATGCATGTATGTATGAACAATGAAAATAAGACGATTGAGCTGGAGAGAGAATGAAACAATGGCAATTAAGTATTTGCACACAGAAGGAAAAGGAGAGAAAGAAGATGTATATTTCTGTGTCTGCTCAATACATTTTGCCATGAATATTTTGAAAGGTAAAAAATTCTGTAATAAAAGTTTAGATCTGCTTTATTGGTTTTGTTGGACAAAGGTTACAAACCATGTGTTAGAACTAGAAAATGTCTCCTTCTGAATTCTCTTACCATTTGAAGCATCTAATTGTTTTGGTTTTGCCACATTGCTGTGAAGGTACCTTGACAAGGATACTAGACAGCTTGTTTTGTTTATTTTGCAAAAACTTATGAATTATCATTTCTTGATGAACATGAAGATCACAACTAAAATATACCTTCCTATGGTCTAAAGTCCTATAATATAAAGATGGTTCTATACTTTTGCCAAGGTCCCCATTCTGACCAACACCTTAGTACCCATGGAAGTTTCTGGGTCATCCTGGAGAACTCACTGAATGTTGTTAACTATGAATGGACAAAACTTTCGGCTTCTTTTACATCACTTGCCCAAGTTAGTTCTCTACATATTGCTCTCACGTTCATATGTACACAGACACAAACATTTTTCTGCTGTCATGAGAAAATTATGTTTGAGGGTGCTGTGAGGAGGCAGGTTCAGGTCCAGACTTATAGACAGAGAAGCTAGTTAGCAGCAGAAGAAAATGTCATGTGACACAGACTTCTGATGTATATCAAGGTCTTGTATTTATTTCTAGTCTCATTTTCAGGCTTCTCCAACACGGCATCCATGATATGTCTTCTACTTAGGTTATGTGTTGCACAGATCTGCTGGGAAGACAGAATGCATCCTGAGCCACTTCCCACTTATTGCATTTGTGCACAGGCTTATATTCCTAGATAGAACAGAAAAAATGTGAACTGTTTCTGGTTTCTCCAGTTATGCTGTAATAGTTGCACAGAATCAGGAAGGTGCATGTGTGGCTTCTTCTTGGTTTTGACGCTGCTGCCTCTCCCAATTTATGGTGTTTTGCTTCACAAACAGAACTAACTAGTTTTTAACTACTAAAATCCAGTATAAATACTTCAGTCACTAATCCTCATGTTTGTGAATAGAAAAAAAAACACGTTTAAGCCTCAGCAATTAAGCCTAACCCTTCCTGAAGTTTTCAGCTTGTGGGAGGTACTGTGGGGGATGTTTATCCCAATCCATTTATAGGGAGCTGAATGCATGGTCATTAAATGCTTGGACTCAACAACTTGCATAGTACTAATGCTCTGAAATGTCTTGTGTTAGCTGGTCAGAAAGCAAACTCCATTTCTAAATGCTTTGCAGTCTCCTGCAGATGACATTTACCTTCATTTTGCCAGTCTTTCCTATATTCCCACAGGATCAGAAGAGAACAGCTTTATGGATAGCTGGATCTTGAAAAGACTAATACAAAGGAGACATGGTCTGTCTTTTCAGCAACTTGAATTACATTCAGTCAAGGCAGCGCATTGTCTCTGGTTTAGATTTTTGTTTGTATTGAAGAGGCAACTTTCAGGAACGAAGTATGTATAACCAACAGAAAGCAAAGGGATAAAAATAGGAGTTTGATCGAGATACAAATGAATTTATATATCAATTCCATATTGCTTTGCCTTAATATATGTTTGCCATGGCACATCAGGCCTCTGAAATGCATTGACAGGCTGCAATAACCAGATTACTAAGATGCTCCAGTTGTATAGGAGGTGCATTTGCTCCACTCTGGCCATGGCACCTGCCCCTCAGCCTCTCCTGGGACCTCCTCAAAATGTATAGCACATGCTCTGCAGACAGCAGGTAAGTCTGACTATTATTTCATAAACAAAAACATTGTTATTCCCACTTCTATCAAATTTGGGAAAGGATTGTGTGGTTTGGTTGTTTGTCGTGTTTTTTTGTAATATTTGTGAAATCCTCCTTTCCTTAAGGGAAAATGGGAGAGCAGCAGGAGAACTAGACCAGATTTTTTGGCTCTCGTTACAGCCCTTTCTCCCTGCAGGCAGCATAAAAATGGCTAAGAGCCTTCCACCTAGGCAGAGCAAAAGCTGTCATTTTGATTTTCTCCTGGATGGAAAACTCAAAATGCTCAGCAAGTCACAGAGCTTCCTTGCAGCTAATCCCTCCCACCACTCTCCACCACAGAATAAATGCTGCTGACATGCTTCCCAATGACAACAGCATTCCGGCCAAAGGAGAAACTGGTCACAACATCATGGATACCAGGGAACCTGAGACAGGGGCCACAATGAATTCAGTTCTGATCTTTGCAGGAAACAAGCAACTCTGTCAGGGAAGGTAAATCCTGCCACATCCACTACTATTTCAGACTCTACATATTCAGAAAAGGGCAGCAGCACAGCCCTGTGAGGAGACACCTACTCCTTAGAAGAGCACTTCAGATGAGACTCCTTGGAAGAAAATTCCGTTGTTGTTTCTTCCTCTGCTACCACCCCGGCTGCTCCAGCACAGAGTGGCTTCATGGAAAAAAACACCAAGCCAGGCTCAGTGAGCTGACCCACTAAGGTAAATCATGAGATCATAGGAAACCAAGCTTTTCCAGTCTCTCCAGGCTCAACACATAGAGAATCAAATATATATCAGGTACACAGCTCACTCCCTGCTCCATGCAACTGCCAAGGAAGTTGTGTCTCACAGTCACTCATTGTCTAACTCAGGAGTGCACAGCAGGACCTCCACTGAAAGACACACAATCGTCGCCACTACAGACACTAACATTGTTTAAAAAGGCAGGTAGAAGAGGACAACAAACTTTTTGGTCTGTGGGATATTGCTTCACATGGGAAGAATTATGTCCCATGCACATTCATCTTCCTCCACAAAATAGGTTCCAGTATGAAGTACCAGAATACTTGTGTTCAGATTTCCCTTGAAACAATAGGTTTTGAAATAAATTGGATCCTGCATTAAACCTATTTTCCACTGGGGAGGAGGGAAAGACAATAAATTTAGAAATAAACCAAGAGTGACCCAGAGCACAGAATAAAATTAAATCAGAGGGAGAGCAGGGAAGGCTCGTAATAAAAGCATATCCCTTTGAAGCCACCTTCACATACATACTTCTCCCTCTAGCTGCAGATAGTTTGCAGAGCTTTATTAAAATAACATCTCTGCAGAAGAACTACTTAAAAGAGAGAAGTAATAGTTTTCAGAATTAATGAAACAAGCCTCCTATAAACAAGAGTGATTTTCTTTCCCAGACAGGACCTCTAATTCCTTTCTCATCTGCATCCATCACAGGAATGAGATGGATGAAGCTACAGCAGGTGTTGTCAACTGCCTTGGGAAGTCTCTGTCCAGTGAACAAGCTAGTTAAACAACTGAAGACACTGCAGCTCATGTCCTGCAATCCTAAAGAGGTGGCAACAAATGTCCTTTCTGAAGTGGGTAATGGGGTCATACTGAAAAAGTACTTCAATCAAATTTTGCATTGTTGGGTTTGGGCAGCATTTCAGCAACTTGAACAGAAGTAGTGGGAGGATGTGTAGTCTCTGTGGGCAGCTTGCTGCCTGTGGGAATGAAGCAAAGCAGATGCAACCCTTTTGCACAGCTGATCACACTTTCTGGCATGCTGAGGTATTTGAATTGCAGATATATAGTTCTTCCTAGTTTGTTGGCTTTTGTTGGGTTTTTTTTTTAATTGAAGCATCAATTTGAAGGAGGCTTTTTTTACTATTGTTTTGTATACGCTATATAGCAGCCATGAATTAAGCTACAGAAAAATGGGAGTAATTCCTCTGCTTCCAAACATCAGTAAAATTACAGTTAGTAACTTATAGGGAACCTTGTTGTGAATTTTCTTGCACTACAAGGTTATACATAAATGAATTTTAGCTTGTGTCCAATGATTAAGTGTTCCAGAAAATGTTGATAGCTATGGCCTTGGCTCTCCATAAAATAAATGTCTTCAAGGCATCTAGAAGCAATGATAGAATCTCAGCAAAGGTAAAAAGGGATGTAATTAATGGTCTCTTAGTGTTCATGGGTTTTCTCTCAAAATAAATAGCTTTATTTGGCAGTCAGCACCTTATCTCATCTTTACATCTGGTTGCCAGATACCTAGACTAGCTGTCCTTGAGTCCTAACCCACAGAACATTTATCCTTGGAATCTGGGTCCAGTCCTCATATTACCTGATCCCAAAGAGAAAACTCAACTAGCCAGCATAAAATCCTGGTTTATTGCCTTCACAGTTGAAAAACCCCTGAGACTACTTCTAGTTCATTAGGGCTATTAGGTCTCCACTGGAGAGCAGGATGGGCTGAGCTCATAGGACACACTGCTTAGCAGGTCTGCAGGAGCACTTTGAAGACCTTCTGCATAATTTCTTCGGAGTGTGAAGAGAGTGATCTCTGAGGGAGACCCAAGTCCTCAACATACTTGTGCCCCATGTACACATTGGGGCACTGGAATGAGCTTGGAAACAGAGAATATGCAGGAAAGGGAATGCAATTTGGTAAGGCAATTCAGCATTTCACTTAGTGTTTTCTAGAATTTCTTGATTGCAGCAGGGACATCAGCCTTATCTTGCCCTGGGGATGAAAACAGGATTCTTTTGCTCAGAAGCTTGGAGTCAGAAGGGATTCATGAATCTGTTGTTGACAAAGAGCTCTTCTGTCTGAAGAACATACTAAAAATATCCCAGACAAAAGAACTTCTGACCACAGAAGCAACTTTAAAAAAAAAAAAAAAAATCAACTCCACATACCTACAGAGCAGCCATGCCATGGATGAAGCTGAATAACACAAGTGTCAAAAGTGAGCTCTAAATCTGACATTAATGTTCAACACAACACCCATTACTGAAAACATATTTGTTTTTCCGCTAAACTGGGACATTGCACCTTTGAAAGGAAATCTCTCTTTACTGTAGTTTCCAGCATTCTGCAAGACCTCCTTCTAAAAGCTCGTGCATTCCAACATCCTTTGGAAAAAGATGAAGGGATCAGAAAGCAAAGCCATCACAACCTCTGTAATGTTATAACTAAATCCCTTTACCCTAAATAACAAGCTTTCTTCACTAAGCCTAGTGTGTTTGACTTCTGTTCCTGCAGGCTAGAATCTTGAGCTACTTTAAATCTTGTAAGCAGAAGGAGGCATATTATTCTTATATTTCCTCTTTATTTAATACTTCCAGACAATCTCTGGGATAGGACTTTACCTGGTTTCAGAAACACTGGTTTCAGACAGTTTAACCAGGCATTTACGGATTTTCCTGCAGTTCTCTGGCTGACTGTACTCACTGCAGGCAGAAGACAAATGCTTCATTGGAATGAACAGAGTGGGTAGAAGAAGAAACGAAGAAAGAAAGCAGATAGTTTTTTCTAGGTGTCTTTAGTTGTCCCAACCGCTCTTCTGGGTCTGCTTCTCTGCTACTGCCTTTCCTGTGCCATTAATGCCTGCAGCAAGCAGGAGATAACGGTGGTGCAGGAACACATGGACTTACTTTTCACTCTTTTTCTACTGAGAAAAATTCTGGCTGCAAATCTGAATGAATTATTCTGCCTCATTCATTATAGCAGATAACAGGGTTGAGTCTTGTTGCAGATACAGCTGTAATAAGTACTATTCTTGACCAGGAATAGCAAGATTGTAGAAGCACAATATGTAACTGCAGAACCCTTTCTCTTGTATCTGTGCACACAGCTGGGAAAGCTATTTGTTTATAGATCATGGTAAATATCAGTTCTTGACTTCATCAAAATGAGCATTCTGAGTTCAGATGATACTAATATTGTCAGAGCAAATCAAGTTCAGTTATTTGTCTTTGTGAAAGTTATCAGACCAAGACATCCATTTTATCTTGATGAGATCCGAGTCATTGCAACTGAGTTAATCCTCCTTTACAGAGGTGTAAGTGGTAGTGATCCCTGGAGTTTTTCTATAAGATGGTGATTTGAATTCCGCAGGTTTTTGTAGTCCACAGCTGGGACTGGATCATATCATAGGCTTTTTATTCCATTTAAGATACCTCTGACAACATAAAACTGTTTTGAATTGCCCAGATATGCATTTATTTACTAAGAACAGAATTTCTGTACTCTTAAATACTCAAGAAATAAACATAACAAAATATTCTTATGTAAAATATTTATATAAGATTGTACCAAATAATTTAAAATAAAAATAATAGTATTGATAAAATAGTCTAGTTATTGAGTAAATATAATTTGTGGAAAATAGAGAATTGCTAAATAAAGATGANAGAACACCCTGGCTTTCACACAACTGACAATAGTACTCAAGAAAACTAAATCACTTGCTTCAGTCATTTAATGATGGGATGCCTTTACCTTCCCGTGATGCTTGCCCCCTTCTGAAATAGAAATGGCTTTTGCATCCTGTCACACACACAAATTCACAGGCTTAATTAACACAAGAAAGCTTATAAAGCTAAAGGACTAAATAGAAATGTAGCACAAATCACTCACATCCACACCCCCTCATGTCTTCCCCACCAGCTGAATAGTCCTTTCCATCAGAAATCGCTTTTGAAGCTGACACAAATCTAATACTCAGCAAAACACTGTAGTAAAGTTGCTTGTTTTCTACGATGTCTCTGCTACAGAAAAAAAACTTCAGCCTTCCCAGCTCAGCCTCACTTTTAGAATTTCTCCATGTCTAAAGAGCAGAAAGAGGTCCATGACCCAGCAGAATCAATATGATGGGTGGAAGGCTGTCCTCATCCATAATGTGTAAATACAGAAATTATACCAAAGCAGCATCCACACTGCTCAACACAGAGTAAATCCCATGCAGGGGGAAAGCTGAAGACAGTTAAGCTCGAAGCACCCCATTCCTGTCCCTTTCAGTTAGTGCTACCAATTTCCTGAACCTTTCTTTACTCATTTATAAAATAAGTCTTTCTAATTCCACAGAATCTCAGATTCTACTGTGATCAAAAGTTTTTGGATTTGGAAAATGTTACTTAATTTTTTTTTTCATTAACTTTTCTTCTCTCAGCATAAGCACTGGGGAGATATTTGCTGGCATCAAGAAACTTCTGCTGTTCTGATGCCTTAGCAGAATATAGGCACAGCAGGAACTGTAAAGCACCAAGGGAGCAAAGCCCATAAACAGTTGTACGGCATGGTAAAGCCTTACTGAAAAGTAAAGAGAAGAGCTGTGAACATCTGGCATTGCAGGCAGTGCTCTGAATACTGCGCATTTATATTGCATATATGCACAGTGGTGATTGCTGAATATCCTCTAGAGCTTCCTGCCAAGTAAATACCCAAGAGCACTAGAGTGCTTCTGTTGGATCTTTCCAGGCTGGAGCACTGTTGTAGGCAGCTTTTCAACCAGTGGCCCCACTGGTGGGGTCATTTTACTCTTCTGGTAAAAAGTACCTCTGGAGCCCACTTTGGGAATAGGGAGGAGTTGCAGAGGGGATGCAAATGACCATTCCCATTTCAAGGTTCTTATCCTGCTGCTAGAATAGGAAAGAGGGGTGTTAACAGCTGCCCCAGTTCCCTTTCCTAGCTCCCAGTCCCTGGTGTGCTGTTGGATGCTCTCAACTCATACTCAGCCACACCACAGGGAGGCAAGCACCATCCCACAGCCGTCCTCGGCTAGACCAAACAAATGCATGTTCAGGCTGGGCGTTCAACCCAGCTGCCTTCCAGCTGGCTCTTATGACTGCTCCACATTTTCCCCACACAGAAATTTATACAAACAAATCTGGAAGTTAACACAACAATTATTTCTTTATATTTTATGCATACATATGGGGGGGGGGGGGGGGGGGG